>PVLD010020040.1:0-34872 GCA_004027595.1 Dinomys branickii
ACTCTGACATATGTGCACCCATGTTTATAGCAGCACAATTTGTAATAGCTAAAATGTGGAAGCAACCCAAGTGCCCATCCACAGAAGACTGGATTAAAAAATTGTGGCATTTCTATATAATGGAATATTATTCAGCTATAAAGAAAGACAGTTTGGGGGACTTTGTAGGCAAGTGGTCAAAACTGGAGTCCATACTCATCAGTGAAATAAATCAGCGATACATGTGCAGGCAACGTATTGTATCACTGGTGTAAGAACCCGAGCGTGGGAATATAAACTAAGAGTCATGAAGGAAATCTGTTCTAAAACAAAGAACAGATGGGACGAGGGAAAGGAGAAAAGAAAGAGACAAAAACGTATGTATGTATATATGAATATACATATAAGCAGGAGGGCTTACATGGTTCTACTATTGTATTATATCACTTAATGCTAAGGAATAATCGATGACGGGTTATTTGATCAATCTTGTATGTCTGTATGTGTTATCCTGAACACACACTTCGAAGATATCAATATGCAAAGCAGCAACTTTTGGTTTTTTTTTGTTGTTGTTGTTGTTGTTTGCCTGTTTTGTTTTTTGTCTTTGGATTTTTGGTTTTTGTATTTTTTCTGTTGTTGAGAAGATTAATTGTATGACTAAATTTGCATGTCTGTATATGGGTTCATATATTTACACTTCGAAAATATCAATGGATAAAGCAATAACCACTGTTGAGACCATGTCACCTTGTCTGTAGATTAGTTGTGACTGTACTATTTTTTATGCTAACTGGTGTCTGTTTGTTCATATGTTTTTGTACTTTTATTTTTTTAAAAAAAAATAGTTGCTTTATGTAGTAGGGTGAATCTATGTTTGGTGCATGAATATTTATGAGTGTTATCTCTCCCTCTTGGAGTTGTCCCTTAACAAGTATGTAATGATCTTCATTATCTCTTTTGATCAGTTGTGGCATGAAGTTTTCATTGTCTACAAATAGAATAGTTAGTCCTTCTTTTTCTGGGTTCCTATGGCATGAAGAATTGTTTTCCATCCTTTGACTTTCAGTCTATGAATTTCTTTTAGGTTAAATGTGTTTCTAAAATGCAGCATATTGTTTGGTCTTGCTTCTTTTTATTTTTTTTTTTTTTTTTCCGGGACCGGGGATCGAACTCAGGGCCCTAGTGCTCAGCGGCAAGCACTTAGCCCACTGAGCTGTACCTCCAGCCCTGGTCTTGCTTCTTGATCCATTCTTCCAGTCTGTTTCTTTTCATTGGTGAGTTGAGACCATTTATGTTAATGGTTGTAACTGATATACATTGGCATTTCTTTTTCATGCTATTTCCTTCCTGTCTTTCTGCTCTGTTTAATTGCTTACCCTGCCTGGTGGTTTCTTTCTATTGGTGCTCTTGTGTTTGTGCTCTTTGTTATCTCTTTCTAATATGTCTTTCAGAGCATTTTGTAGAGCTGATTTGGTGGTCATAAATTTCTTCAGTTGTTCTTTGTCGTGGAAGTATCTAATTTCTCCGTCGGCTTTGCAAAATAGTTTTGCAGGGTACATCAACTGAGTTGAAGATTGTTTTTCTTTAGGGCTTGAAAAATTTCACTCCAAGCTCTTCTTGATTTTAGGGTTTGTGTTGAGAAGTCTATTGTGATTCCAATGAGTTTTCCTTTATAGGTGCTATGTTTCTTTTTTCTAGCTGTTTTTAACATTTTGTCCTTCTGCTGAATTTCTGGAATCTTGTTTATTATATGCCTTGGTATAGATTTATTTTGATTATGTCTATTTGAAGTTTTGTGTACTTTATTTATTTGGATGCCAAATTCTTTATCCATATTTGGGAAGTCTTCTGCCATTATTTCTGTGATGAGATTTTTAATGGCACTTGTGCTGTCTCTAGCCTTATCACTGATTCCAATCAACCTAATGTTGTTCTTCTTTGCTTGATCCTGTAGGTATTGGATTTTTTGTGGTCTCTTGATATTTTTAAGATATCTTCCTTTTCCTGGTCACTAACTGCATTCCTGTCTTCTAGTTCTGATATTCTATCTTTGCCTTCATTCAACCTGCTGTGTATACTTTCAGTGGAGTTTCTAATCTCCTGCATTTCCATTTGGATCTTTTCATTGATTCCATTTCTTATCTATGTTTGGCATTTATAGTTTCTATCATTTTCCTGGGCTCTTCTATTTGTTTATCCGTGTCTGCTTTATTGTCTTTTATTTTGACAGTCATTTCTTTTTGCACCTTGGAGATGATATTTTCTGTGTCCTCTTCCATTTGTTTTTCCATTTCTGCTGTTATTTCAGAGAGTTCCGTTTGCTGCCTTCTGATTTCCTGTATCTGGTTGTGTTCTGGACTTGTCCTCGGTAGGCTGGACATGTGTGATTGCATTTTCCTTTTGTATCTTGTCATTTTCTGTTTTATTTTGTTTTCCTATTGATGTTTTCAGGTTTCTAATACTAGATAAACTTATCACTGATGTTGGGGCTTTCTTAGGAGGTGTCTGTTCCTCAGACATTCCCTTCTAGCCAACACCAATTTCACTTTTCTCTCTGGCACTGCCACACTCCTCTCTCCAGCAATGCTGTATTCCTCTTGCTGCCAGCAAGCTGCCCTGGGGCAGTGGAGGAAGTGCAGAGCACGGACTCACACTCCTCTAGACTCCTCTTGTGGGCACTGCCATCCTCCGGACAATGGAGAAAGGGCAGACTCTCCATTTTCCAGCCCAGGTGGGTGACATGATTAAAGGGGACCTTCTTCAACACCATCTAGCAAGTTATTCTCCACCATTGTACCTCTTCTATCTGCTCCAATGTGTCCAAAATAATACTTCCTCAAACATTCAAAACTACACAATCACTTAAGCAAAGGGATAGACAAAATTAACTTTGAAGGGAGGAGAGAAAAATGGTCAAATACATATTAAACCTTTCCTTACAGAAAATTACCCACAGTCAAGATTGTTAACAATGAAAGGCAGATGTGGAGGTGCACACATACAATCCTAGAATTCTGGGAGGTGGAGGCTTAACGATCACAAGTGCAAGCCCAGCCTGTGTAACGTAGTGACAGACCAAGACCCTGTCTCCAAATTAAAGGTTGAAAAAGACTGAAGATATACCTTGGTGTAAAGCCCCGAGTTAAATCCCCAGTACCAGAATTTAAAAAAGAAAAAAATATATTGACAGATGTTTCATAAGATATAGAAATAATTCTAAGTAATACTTTTTTTGAAAAAATAGTGTTATTCAAAAATCTCAAAAGACTGATAGGAAGGAGAATGATGACAGATACATGATAGCTGTAGAAGGGTTGCTTGAATCTGGTAAAAAACAGGTTGATTTAAAAGAAGGTCATATATATAATAAAATATATCATATAGACTAACATTATGTACATACTTCCAAACAAGGCCATATATAATGAGATATAAGTTTAAACACTCAATAACATTATGTGTATATGTAACGAAAAGGGTTGCTGTGTCTGGATGGCAGGTGGTGCGGCCCATAAAAAGAAAGTAAATCACAGGACCAGGAGCCAAGCAGTATGTTTGTGGCAGGCTCTGCCTACTTCTTTTCAGTTGGTTTTCTATCTACACATACCAAAGACTGAAATACTCAGGGTCAGTGTCCTTCACGTGGGGATGCTTTCTTTTCCTGATTCTCTGAACTTTCTCCATCTGCTGTCTTCTCGGCCCAATTAACTGACTCCTCAGAGGCCCAGCTTCATACTGCCAGATCCAGGATGGTCCAGACAATGGTCAAGGACATTAGTGAAGATCCAGAAATACCAGGAAAGAGTCCCTGTAGACCCATCTAGAGTCTGAGAAAAGGCATCTAGAGTCTGATTTGTGTGTGTTTCAGCTTTGTGTCCCTCTCCAGGAATACCTTGTTTGCATGGATAGATTAGAAGGCATCATCTCCTTTCCATGGTGGATGAGGGCTGGAAAGAAGGCTGGGGTGAAGAGGCTGAGATTCTGGCCTCATTCCTGTTTGTGTCACCCTCCACGAAGGCAGTGAAGCATCCCTAAATCTTTTGCTACCCAGTCCTATCAATTGCTACAGATTTGCTTTCTCTTCAGAATATTCTCCTGGGGATGTATCTCACGGAGGCTGGTCACATTCAGGATTCAGACATCATGGATCTTGTGTTTACCACCTGGACACTAACAGACAGAAAGGCTGAAACATTCATACCAGCAGCCAAAATGATAAGTTGGAGAAGTCAGTGCACCCCCTTGGAATGGACCCAGCCTCTTTCTCCCAGGTCAAACTGACCAGAAAAGATACAAGTGGCAGTCAAAAAAGTAAATTGTTGAGACTCTGTCTTTAAAACACATCCTGTAGTTTCAAAGTAAAGCTTCTTATCTCCTGGGTGCTAGCACATGGTCCCAGTTCTGTCTCTGCAGTTTCCAGCTGTGGCCTTGGACTCCCACACCCTGACCTTGAAAAGAAAACATTTACAGAGTCAATGCCCTGGCTGTGTGAAGACTGCTCCATCACAGAATATCCAAGGGAGGAGGAAAGTTCAGAAGCTGCTTTTGCTTTTCTTCTGAGATGCTTAATCTGCAAGGCTTTCACAGTGACAAAATTGAATGCTTAGTAGTAATTGTGTGGGGGTTCTAGCTATGAAGTTGCATAAAATGTGAAATTTCACACCAGCAATCCTATTGTAGGGATTTTTCCACTGAACATCAGGAAACAGAGCTTTTAGATAGGTTGGGAGGAAATCAAACCGTGCAGGCCCTTGAGCAAGCAAACTTGTGAACAAAGCTTTGCATCTGTTCCCACAGGCACATGGCTTCACGCCTTGCCAGGTGGTGTGAGCTGCAAAACCACACAGCTTTTGATGTGATGGCTTCAAAAAACCAAAATTCACTTATACAGAACAGCTAGAGTCAGTATATTACTCCAGCTAGGATCTCATAGCATTAGGCTGGAAGAAGGAAGACCAATGCGACCACACGACTGACTCCAAGTGGAGCTGGCAGGTAGAAGGACGAGGTCCACTCTCAACACTGGGAAAACAGGTTGGCATGGGAGAGAAGAAGCAAAGAGAAGCTTTTAACCCATCCTGGGGTCCACTGTCATCATTAGGGGTCTCTGGAGCTCGAAGAAAGCAGGCCCTGAGGTCCTGATCTCATGAATGCACTTAGGCATTGATGAGAAGGGCCTGGGTGAGCCCCTTCACTGAAAAGCCTGACACAAACCCCCCGTGGGGCCACGGTCCAGCCTCCCAGAGTAGCATGTGCCACCTTCTCTCACAGGAGCTGCTTTGGGAAGTAGGACTACCTGAAAGGTTCGGGATGGGAAGGTCTACCTCCATGAGGTCTCTGACTCTGGAAAGTTCTTCCCATGTTCCAGGACTACTGTGAATCCTTTATCACTGTAAATCGTTTACACTGCACACCAACTCAAGGCAAGAGGCAGGTCCTGTTATTATCACCCTGCCTCACAAATGAGGGTGATGGTGCACAGAGGTTTCTTCACATGCAAAGGTCATCTAGCAGTCAAGTGAAGGCAGGGGAGGGAAGGAAGCCCTGCCCCTCGTGTGCCCACTCTCCACCTCTTACTCTCCGTACTACGCTGCCTTAAACGACCTCTGCAGACAGATGGGTCCACACCCGACTGCACGGTGCCTCTGTCTGACTTCTGTGCTTTCCTTGTCAGGGGCTTTTCCATGGTAGGTGGCTTCCTTACCAGTGCTGCTCAATCTGACCTCTTCTGACATCAGTTTTGTCATCTCATTTTCTCCTTCCCTCTCTCCAAGGACTATGATCCCCCAAGATTATCTTCCCTGTTACCAAGAGGCTTTGCGGTCATTCTATCTTTCAAACACACCTCTCCGGAGAACACACACGCTCAGCATCCACCCCCGGGGCTTTCAAAACTGGTGGAATGAATTGAGTCATTGTCAGCATGCACACCTTCTCACAGTGGAATAGCCTGACCATCATCAAATCAAAAGAAATAAAGCCAAAGAAGGTATGTGTAATGGATTGCTTTTCTTTCTTAGGGTTTAGTTCTATAAGTAATTCTTAGTTCCATACTGAAAACAAAGAGAATAATGATAAAGCTACAGCTAACACTTGCACAGTGTTACATGTCAGGCACCGTCCTACGCTCTTTCCTAGTAGCAACTGAATTAATCCTCATGAAAATCCTTTAAAGTTAGCTGGCGTTATTACCCATGTTTTATTTTTTAAATTAATTTTATTGGTACCATTTAGATATACATAATGATAATATTAATCATAGGGAATTTGTACCTGCACATAATATACTTTAGTTCTTCTTTTATCCCCACTCCCCTCTCCTCCTTCAACCCCTCTTCTCTCCATTATTTACAAAAGTTTTGTTTCTATTCTTTTTTTTCTTTTCCCTTCCATCCTTTTCTTTCCTCCTCTCCCTAGTCTCCTTTCCCACCTGAACATTTTCTTAAAGGGTCACAATATTTACCCCCACTTTAAAGATGAACAAAGCAAGGCACAAAAATTTCAGGGCTTGAGCCAGCAACCCATGTAGGATGTCATGTGAGTGCAAATGGTAGCCAACACCAGAGCATTTGGAAGAGGGACAGAGAACCAGATTAGTTTAAGAGACCGCAAAGGTAAAATTAAACTGGAAATGGGTAACCAGGGAAGAGATCCAATCAGAACCACCCATGAGGTTTCCACTGAACACATCTTTAAAACAGGGAGAAACCCACCTCTGGGTCTTTGTTTGGGGTCTTCCCTCTATTTCAGATGCCTTTCTGTGGGACTTTAAGACGTCTCACTCTGTGAAACCCTTGTCTTCTCAGCCTTTCCCCCCATTTGTCCTCTGTTTCCCGGGGACCTCGTCTTTTGCAGGAGCTCATGGAATCCAGAGACAAGAGCTGCGAGCTCCACACTCTGGCCACCTGGCATCAGTTTTGCGACCCTTGTACCTGTATGATTTTTACTTCATCTTTTCAATAGCCTGTTAATTTGGGGACGGTTACTGTTTATAGAAAATTAGTGAAGCCAGCACAAAGAGCTCCCACATGCCCCAGAACCCACTGTCCCCTATTGTTAACATCCTACACAGGTATCATACACAGTGGTACAATATGCAGTGGTTTGTGAACGCGATTCTTTCCAACAAAGTTGGACAAGAACCGAATCAAATTCAGTAGTTAGGTTTAATGTTGACTTCATGGGGAAATTTGATTTGGTTCTCATCCAGTTCAGTTCTTGACCAGAATCATAGAGAGAATTGAGTTTATGAACCAAGGTACCACTGTGTTTGTCACCATTAACAAACCAATATTAATATATTATCATTGAGTTAATTCTATAAGTCTATTTAAATTTCCTTAATTTTTACCACTGCTTTTTTCTGCGCCAAGATTCCAACCTGAATTTGATATTAGTCACATTGTCCTATTAGGCGCCCTTGGGCTGTAACAGTTTCAGGCTTGCCTTGATTTTGATATCAGAAGCTTTGAGGAACGACCACAAGATGTTTTGGAAAATGTTTCTCAGTTGAGATTTGTGAGATATTTTTTCTGATTCTTAGAATGGGACTACAGGATCACACACTGGGGCCAAAATCCTCTGAAAATCACGTACAATAATATGAATATATATAAATCAAATTCCAGATCACAGAATTTTCAACTTTTTAAATATTCCATTGCACCCATGTTGTAGTCAGGCTTTGCAAGGGAATTGATTTAATACAGGACACAGAATTTATAGGATTATTTTATAATATTCACCAAAAAAAGTCAAGTGCACAAGAGTGCAAGGGATCTCTCCATGCACTAGAAACCCAAAGAATCCAACTGAGGGCCTGAATCTCACAGCAATGCCCTGCACTCGTATGAATCCAGCTGAAGACCTAGAGACCATGCCAATGTGTCATACAAGTCTGTTTCAAGGATCTACAATGAGAAAACACAAAGACCAGTGATGGAAGTTAGAAATTCTGCACCATTGAGATGAAAAATATGTGCTAGCAGCCTGAGGATAGATCTTCCAGGATCTATCCTGGAGCCAGGAAGCAACACTAAATGTAAAGACCTGAGCTCCCCACAAAAAGAATTGCAGCCATCCCCAGTGACAGCAAGGACCAAAGCTCCTCCAATGATGAGAACAGCCAAGTTCATAACAGGAAAATCAGCCTGACAGACTTCTCCAGGAGAATCTACAGCACACTGTCTTCCCCTCCAGTTCTCTGTTATGATGTTTCAACCATCCTCAAGTGGGCCTTCCACACCCAGCACCACACTGACTCAGTTCAGCTGGTTCAGCTGGGTGTTACAAGTTGACCATTAGTTCATTCACCACAACCCATAACACAAAAGTTCATGTTTTTGTGGGAGATAGTACCCTTGGGAGATCTTTATAGTGTACAAAGGGGCTTATTACATGACCTGCCCTAAGCACCTTGCTCTCTTGATGTGATGACCATTACCTGCTCTATATGAGTGGATACATTGAAGAAGGCCCTCCAAGACACCACATTGCTCCTAATTCATCTACTGTGTATACGCTGACAAGACTGTTGGTCCATGCAGCAGTCCATCTGCTGGGATAGCTTCCTGGGTTTTGATACCTGCTGTATCCACACCATACAGTTTATGCAGGTCATGGTTTCTGTCTGCACTGATCTGGTAAGGGTGGTCTCTTGGGCCAGGCTCAGAGTCTTGTGGATAGTCCTTTTGCCCATGATCTGCTCTCTGGAGCCTGGTTTGAAGTCCAATAGGCAGTCTTCTGTATCCTAATCTGCTCTGTAACAGTGGTAGCAACTCATATCTGCTCTCCAGAGTGGTCTTTTTGGTCTGGATTGCCTCTGTGAGCATGGGCTCCAGCCTGAGTTTCATATTCCTGACCAGAGAGATGACTGCCAGCTTGAGGGTAGATTCTGAACACTTCTTTCCAAACTCCCTGGTCTTCAAGATAACCTTGGAGTCTTCACAGATGTTTATGGTGGCACAGGTCCCAGCCAATCTCTCTTCAGTAGGCCCTTTGGCTGTCCAATACCCAGCAAGATGTTGTCACCCAAAAGGAAATAGAAAAACTCATTGTCCAGTTGAACACGATCAACCTTGAACATGACTGCTTCTCCTGCTTAGCCAAAGATACATTGCCTTTGCCATGGTGTTTGATGACATACCAACCCTTGAACAAGACCTTGAAAGGCTGCCGTTTGCATCGTAAGACTTGTCCAGAGTGTCCCATTGATCCTGCCACAGACTGTTGTGTGCCGCATTATTATATCCACCTTGGACCTCTGCAAGAGGCAGAGCAGTCAGGAGGAGCGCTGAGTGCACAGTGGCACTGTGGATCCTCACGGCTTCAGCTTCACGGCTTCAGCTGGGCAGGCCCCAGACTGACGAAGGTAGACGACTCCTTGCTGGACTTTACCATCCCTGGTGTTCCTTTTCATTCTTGCAAGACTGATCTACTGATAATGAATCTCCTCCATCATGATTTGTCTAAGTCTTTACTTCCTTGCTTTGAAGGCCCATTTCATCGGACATAGATTTTTAGATTGGTGGATTTCTATTTCAAAACTAAATATTTCATTCTACTTTCTTCTTCCTTATATGTTTTCTGATGAGAGAAGTCTGATGAGAGAATTCCTATCCTTACTTCTCTGACAGGTAAGGTGCTTTGTAATTTTTTAAATTGACACGTAAAACTTGTACATATTTATAGAGTGCTATGCGATGTCTTGATACTAACACACTCTTTCTCTGGCATCTTTCAAGATTTTTTCTAGGCCTGTGCCTCCTACACTGGGGATGATGCTTGGCTATGTGTAGACTTGCTGGTATTCTCTTGGCTTTCTAGGTCTGTAACTTGATGCCTGTCATTAATCTTGGAATGCTCTTACCCGTTGTTACTTCAATCGTTTCTTCTCCATTCTCCTTTTCTTTTCCTTCTTGCGCTTCCATTATACAAAAGTTATACCTTTTGTCATTGTCCCTCAGTGTGTCGTAGCTGGAGAAAATGCTCAAGTTTCTCTAGTGTCACTATTTTTGTCTCCCTCGTGAAGAAGGCTCTGAGCATAAATGCTATGGTCTGTGCCTGGATGTGCCCTCAAAGCCTCATGCAGTCATGGGGCAGGCTTCTAGAGTTTAGGCTCATGGTCCAGTGATGGGACTATGAGTGTGAATGTGACGCCCACCCTGGGGCGGGGAGTTTGCATACAATATAAGGTGGGGAAAGAGCCTTGCTCTCTGCCTCTCTTTCCTTTTGCTCTTGGTGCTTTTGCTATCTCACTCCGCCATCAACTGTTGCCCTCTGCCGTGTGCCACTCTGCCTTGGAGCCAGCCAAGTATGGACTGAATCCTCCACAAACCGTGAGCTAAATAAACCTTTCCCTCTTTCATCTGGGTGTCAGGTATTTTGTCTCAGCAATGAGAGAAAAGTAACAAAGACACCACTATAGTTATGTTTCTCCCCCTGGCCAGGCTCCAGGAGGAGTTTTTCTTGGGTTCCCACCCTGAGATCATGGTGAGGCTCCTGGAGGGGGAAGTCTGTAAAGTTTCAGGGCTCCCTAAGACTACAGGCCTCAGCAGTTTCTGATTCTCAAATTAAACTACACTCTATCTCTGGCAATTTCTCGAGTGACTATCTAATGGTTCTCAACAGTTTATGGCTCCCATAGCTTCTCGTCAAGTCAGCAACTCTGGGAGACACCTGTCCCTCCAGTTTGAGATCACAGTTCACACTGAATTTTCACCTCTCTGATGGTTTCAAGGAAAGTAACTGATTTAGTTCAACTTTGTTTTTTAAAGAAGGGGGCTTCTGCACTCTTTACAGGTCCTCATTTAATGTGTATTTTCAAACTGTGCATCTTCATTGTAATGGGTGCTATTGCATGCTCTTTATAAGCCACAGAAGCCTTGGGTCATATTTTGTTATATTTTGCAATAGCTGCTTCTGTGAAAATCTCGAGCAACAGACTTTGACTAGCAGTACAAAAAGGGGGAAAAAATGACCACAGAGCACCCGGCGCCTTGCTGCATATCTTCCCTAACCTGGAAATCTGAGATGGCCTCCAGCTCCCTGTTGGAGCCCACAGAACACTAATCTGCAGCATGTTTCCTGGAAGGAGAAGAAAGTGAGTGCAAAAAACATCCTTGACTAATGGGGCAAAGAAACTATAGGCCTCAGCGGTTTCTGAAGATAAGTTTCTCCTTCATCTCCCAAGGAGACAAGTGTTTCAAAAGGCCCTCCGTGATCCTGGGGAGACCAAACACCCACCTTCTGCAGCACTGGGTCGTTTAACAATCCACTCTTGTGTCTGATTCCCCACCGGCTCCCCAGTTTCTGCTCCCCGGAATCACTTTCCAGGTGAACGACCCACATGCAAGCCTTTATCTAAGGCTCTGTTTTTGGGAAACCCAAGCTAAGATCTACGTTTATTGAAAGAGAAATTTTTAAGCCATCTGTAATGGAGAAAAGCAACCATTTGCTATTGAACAACTGAAAACTGTCCATGCGTGACTTTTCAGGACTTTCCCACCTGTAAAACTCCTACTCCTGTGTGAGTCTCTTCTCTCCTCCTTCTGAATTTAGATTCTCCTTGTCAGTTGCATAACATTCTCTCCTTTCATCTACCTTCCTCCACATTTTGGGACAACATTTAGTAAGAAAAGGAAAGGAAAAAGAAAAACTATCATTAAATTCCACTGCTTACATTCTTGTATTTAAATAAGAAATTAGCAAGAGTTAGAAAAGCAATTAATTGAATATTTCAGAATAGCTAATAGGATTTTGAATTTTGAAGATAAGTTTCTCAACACAAAGAAATTCTGTATGTCTGAGGTGACAGAGATGCCAGTCACCCTGATTGTGTCATTACACACTGCACCCATTTACTGAAATGTCACCTTAAACCCACAAGGTATATGCAATCACTGAACATCAGTTTACATAATATAATAATGAAACTTTAAAAATTACTATCCCAAGTGTGACTTGTGGACTGTATATTTGTCTGCAAACTTTTTTTTCAGTCTGCAAATAGTAAATATTCTCCATACCATAAATCGACTGCATCATGTTATATGATACTTTCAAATGACTTGTTAAATTAAAAAATAATTATGTCTTTCTTAAAAAAAAAAAAAAACTATGACTGATTTGCCGGACAAAGAATGCCCCTGGTGACATGGGGAATTGTTTCTTTGTTTAGCATTGAATTCAAGAGTTACCTAAGCACTAATACATTTTTCACTACATGCAAAGTTCCAAGCACTATTTAGGGGCCTTACTAATTTTACCTCGTCAAATTCTCAGAGACCCTTATCTATATGATTGCAATATTTTCATTCTTATTTTGCAGGTAAGAAATCTGAAGCACAGAGGAGTCAGGGATTTCCCCAATACTACACAGCCCATAAGTGAGAGCTGCAGCATCCAAATTGGCTCCCAATCCCTCTTCCTCTTAGTATCCACACCCTTGTGTAGTCACTGCCAAGAAGGCAGAAATGGAAGTGTGTGACTTAAGATCCCATTGCTCCTGCTTGACCTTCTAGGTGACTTGCTTTGGGGAAGCCAGCAGGGTATTCATACTGTCTCATGAGGAGGCAAGGAATGGAGGCCTCAGCCATAGCCAGCACCAACGTGCCAGCTTGTGAGGGCACCATCTTGGACAAGGAGCCTCCTGCCCAGGCCAGTGTTCCAGTAGTTCCGTCTTTGGCTGATACTGTCACAGTAGCCTCATGAGTCCTAACCACTAAATTCCTGACCCACATGATGTATGTAAGGTAATGAATTGTTATTGGTGTTTAAAGTCTCTAAGTCCATGGCTGATTGGTTATGCAACAATAGATGACTAGCACAGTAGGAGCATAAGGAGTAAGCAAACAAGTGAATGTGGATGTGTATACTCCAGTAAAAGGTTATTTACAAAAATAGGTAGAGGGCCAGGTTTGGCTTGTGGCTGTTCTTTGTTTTGATTGTCTCTAGTGCACGCCACAGCATGCTCATTTGCCCCCGTCTAGCTTCTGCATATGCTGTCCACTCTATCCGCGTCACTCCTCCTCTTCTCCTAAAATGCTATTTTCTCACTCACTCCCTGCACCCAGATAGATGATCACTTCCCCGAAGGCAGTGCCATGCGCAGTGTTAGATGAGTACTGGTCCCCTGCTATGTAAAGCCAACTGTATTTCCTCCATCATCACATCCTGGCCTACCCATTTCCATGTCCGTCTGCCCTGCTGAACTGTGAGCTCTGTGAAGACAGAGGCTGCCTCTCTCCTGCACCATCTGATCACAGCTTGTTACACATAGTAGGTGCTGGATAAATGTAGGAGGAAAGAATAAACGAGCACAATGTGACAAAATATCTAAGAGAAACTTCAGCCACTTCCCACTGTGTCTACTTATTTAACAATTTTTCCTAAAGCTAGCATGTTCCCAAGAAGTGGATTCTCTGCTTGTATATATATTTTTTTACACTCACAGGCAATTTTGCCTCTATTTTATGGTGTAAGACTCTCAAAATGAGGAAATGTCTGTGAAATCCTTATTTAAGGCACTTTCGTTCTCTTGCCACTATTTCCCTGCAACAGTGACCTTTAAATTTAGCCTGAGTATAAGTGAGGTTGTCAGAACATCAAGTTACATTATGCAATTCAGCTATTTGTGCCTTTTAAGACGATGGAAGCACCAGCATGGACAGCACAGCGGGGAAGGTGCCCTGATGATATTCTGGAAACCACCACAGCCAGGGTGCATCCGGAAGTGGGTCAGTACTCAGGAAGCCTCATGCTTCTTGGAAATCAGTTCACTGAAAACATGCCCTCATTTATCCTTCCAGAAAATAAGTAACCTGTGGCTCACACACAGCCTTGCTGTGTCAGGCAGATTGCAGAAGCTTGCATTTGAATTATGCCTGCTGCACTGGCTCTTCCCTTTCAGGAAGGTATGCGGAGCTGTGCTGAGACCTCCAGGACATTGATGAGTCATTGACTGCTCCACCTAGTCTGAGGCTCAGAGGGCTCCCGGGCTGGTACTGGTACTCAGGGCCCTGCCTAGCAACGGTATCCTCACCTTTCCTTTCAGCCATTGGTTTAGATGCCCTTGTCTCCACACTAATAATCAGCTCAGGTGAGCTATGTGGTTCCCAGAGACACTTCCACCACCAGGTCCCGTGGTCAGTTTCTTCAGAGTAGTCTCAGAGGCCAAGATGCCAGGCAAGGAGGGTAGTGCGCTAGTCACTTTCCCATCCCTGGGACAAAATGCTCAACAATCAGAATGTAAGAGAGGAAAGGTTTCCTCAGCTCAAAGATTCCAACAGGCTCAGCACAAAGTTATCTTACATTAAGATGATCAACAGAGTGGAAGGGCTTGGTAGCCAGGAAGCAGAGAGAGAGAGAGAGAGAGGAGGAGGAGGAGGAGGAGGAGGCAAGAATAAGGATACACCCTTTCAAGGACACCCTCCAACTAACCCCACATCCTGACAGCACATTTAGCTACTGAGCTCATCCAATGATGGATCCACTGGTGAGCATAGCACCCCCATGGCTCAATCACCTTTCAAATACATGAGACATTTGGGGGACATTTAGATCTAAACCATAACATGCAGGGAGGAGGGAGGAAAGACCCAATTCCAAATGATAAGATGAGGCTTCTCTGCTTGAGTCTTCATTGCCCTAAAGCAAAGACTTCCAGCTGTGCTCCAGGCCCAGAGAAAGTCTCTGAGCCAAAGGCTGCAGAGAAACATAAGGAGATGTTGTAGACATGTGGAGATCCTAACGGGACAGAGATGGCACAGAACTGGGTAGGTCCTTGGAAACCCAAAGTGTGGTGTTAGCTAACGGTGGCCCTTGAGCTTTTCCACTCAGCCCGTCCAGCTGAAGTGGTAATGGGCCCCCACATTTTCAGAGAACTTCTAACCCAGCACAGGCAGGAGCATCAGATAACACTGAGAAGCGCTGTCAGGACTTGGCTAAGCTCAGACCTGTTCTGAACGCTGCACATATGGTAGGCAGAAGTGTATACAAATGCATTTTTCCAGACCCCAAATGGCTAAATACAGGTAATTTTATGTTTCCACCTGGGACTAACTCTTCTGATTTTTTACACCAACTCTCTAAACACTGTTGCTTCCTGGTGTTATGAACCTACATGAGTCTTAGGATGAGCTCTGGCAAGTGTGCCTTAGGTTCTGCCCTGTAAAGTGGAACTGGTAGTGCTACTTGCTCATCTGGAGGACTGAGTGAATAAATTTAACAGTGCCCCACACACAGTGCTCATTAAATAGAGGCCATTATCGCTGGCTCTACAGTTAGCAGTGCCTGAGGTCTCCTTCATCCCAGATGTATTCTGTACATGGCCATAGGATGCTTTCCCCTGCTGGGAACTTATTTTGTCATGTGAAACAGCACTATCAATAACTGTCCTCCACTAGCAGAGACAGAAAACCAAGAAGCTGTTCCTTCCCCAGCTGTGGAGTGCACCTGCACATGGGTCAATGAGACTCTCTTCTTCATCTAGTAGTTTTCAAGCCATACTCTTCTGTCTTTCCTCTGATTTGGCAGTTAGTCTATGTCCACCTGAAAAATTCATTTTTATATAGACAATGGACAGATGGGAGGAAAATGGAAGGTAATTCAGCAGATTGTTACTAAGTTAAGATAGGAAGGTTTTCACTGTTGCAAGCAAAGATCCTTAACATATGTGTAGTTGGAAATAGACATTATAACATACTTTTTCTAAACAATGAAATGGTTTTTGCTATGTGGTAAGGTTTAACATCCCTCTGCACTGGTAGATGTCATGCACCTCATTTTGCAGATAAAGCCTGGATTCTTGTGCCAGTTCACCCAGTCTATATCTCTGTGTCCTTGGCACCTCTCTGAATCTCTGAGTCTCAGAACTGGTTCATGGATGGGTTGGTTACTTTGCCAACCTACGGGATGCTTTTGAGAATCAAACAAGATGACAGAAGTGTAAAACCACTGTAAACAGTTCAGTTCCACATAATTGTAAATTGTACTATGATTTCCTTTGACCACAAGATATTTTACTCCTCTTTGTGATGCCCAATTTAAGTCATTTGTTGTTCTTTCTGCATAATAATAAATAAAGAAGATTTCCAGGAAAACACCAACCAGTACACACTTTAGGATAATGAGATTCTTTTCCTTGGAAGCAACATTACATCTGTATGGATTTTCCAGCTGCTTTATTCCCTTGCCACACTGATTGTGGCTGAAGCTTGTGTTCTTTGCTTTTCTGATCAAACATAGAGCCCTTTTCTCTCTTTCCCTTCATTTCCCTCCTGTCTTTCTCACCTCAAAGTCTCCAGGGAGCAACAAATGCCAGAAGTGACTATACACAGACTCATGAAAGCTTTTAGTAAATTAGGAATTAGATTCAAACTCCTGGATTAGAACTGATATTTAAATGAAGGTTTTCCAAAGTCTACTGAGGATTACATAAAGAGTAAGCAGGAATCATGAAAATTAGGAATGTTATTTCCAAATGCTCACATTTTTAATAGACAAATAATGCAGGAAATCAGTCTGCAGTATATTAGCAAAGGATAAAGAAAACCAAGAAGAAGGAAAACACATTTTACTCCTGAAGACCAGATAAATATTGCTATTGGCCCACAGTGCCATCTTGTGGTCCATTTTTAAATAGGGTTTGGTTTTCAGATTAATTTAACTATTCCTAATCACCGAAAGCATCCATTAGAGCCTACAAAAGATTGCCTGACAACCCAAGGGAGCAAAAGTGATCATACCCAAGAAAACATATGTTCTTGTTCAGCACTTGTCTTCACTATTCATAGTTGACCACAGCCAGTGCTTTAAGTAACCTTTCTCTTTGCTCACTGTAATGTTCGTGTTTCTTCTGACCATTTCTTTCTAGCCTCCTTCTCCAACGCTGCTTCCCCTCTGAAACTCATAAGATGGGTAATTCCTTGTCCTAGGTATGATATTTCCTCCTTTCCATAAAGAACTGATGGTCAGTCAGGGACTCTGAATCTTCCAGAAATGGCACACAGTGACCACACACACACACATGCACATCCACATTTTGACCAACAATTTCAGAAGGTTCCTGAAGCTCCTGACTCTGTAGTTAGGACTCTTCTTTTGTATTTACAGTGTTTTCCCCTGAAGTCTTATGGAACCCAAAGCTATAACTCTTCCATCTATGAAGCTGCATCTCAGATTCCTGTATCTTTTCCTGCTCAGTCTTTCATTTCTAACCACCCTCCTTACTTCTGATTTAAACATCCTGATTCTCGCTATAGCTAAGCCTGGGTCACACTGATCCCCTCTCTTGAATTCCCCTTGACACGTTCAAGGCCCTGGATTGTGTACCACCATCTCTGGGAAGCTAATCCCTAATTAGAGAGAATTAACACTTCTCTATGGATTATTTTAGATCATTTTTAAAATTCCTAAAATATTTCAGATTTTCTAGTGCTTATAACTTCATTAGCAGGTAAGTTCTTAAAGGAAAGAAATGTTCCTTGCTTTGTTCTGTAGCTCCTATAACAACTAGTGAGGACTTCCCTTCCAGGTGTTGCTTTAATGCTGCTGTATTTGGAATCTGTCTTAGGTGCTTATCTTGTTGCTGAGACAAAATAACAACACTCCAAATTAAAGGAGGAAAAGTTTATTTGGCTTGCAATTTGTAGAAGTTTCAGTCCATAGTTGGCTGGCTCCAAGGAACCATGGCATGGCAGAAGGGCAATACAGAGGAAAACAGCTCATAGCAGGCAGAAAGTAGCAAATCAGCAAAGTAACAAAAACAAGTGACAAGCAACAACACCAGCCCTCTTTCTGTCGCTTGTATTATATCCAGGTTACACACCCATTATCCACACTCAGAACTATGCCAAACCAATCAGTGGACTAATTTAGCGAGCACACACTCTTAATCCCAGCATCGCACTCTCTAGATCCTGTCACCTCTGTCTAGATGTCCTCCCCTCTCCCCCAAGCCTCAGATGATCGTAGATGGTGCTTTTTCAGAGGTGGCTGATTCTAGAGTCTGCTGGGATTGATTCATGGTGCAGTGCTAGGATCAAGGGCACTAGGATTAAGAGTGTGAGTACTACCTGACCTAAGTAGCCTGGATAAGCTATAATGGATACAAAGATCTGTGGTGTGGTTGTCCCATGTCACTTTGCTATCTTCGGCCTGCCATAACCTGTTTCTTCCGTGCCATGCCACCCTGTCTTGGAGCCAGCTGATCATGGACTGAAACCTCTACAAACTGCAAGCTAAATAAAGTTTCCTCCTTTAACTTTGAGTGCTGGGTATTTTGTCTCAGCAATGAGAAAAGTAACTAAGACACCTTGGTTTCAGTTCTCACTCAGCATACTGCTGTATGACCATGAACAAAGCAGGTAAGTTTTCTGAGCCTCAGGTCATCACCTATGCACAGGGACCTGGTAGCTCCTACTGGAGGAGTCCTTAAACAGATTCAATGAAGCATGACCTGTAATGCACTATAATGCACTGTGAACATTTCCTGGCACACAGCTGGAGTTCAAAATATGTTTCTCAAGTAAAAGCAACCCTCAAAGGAATAAAATCAAACAGGATCACATGTCCAAAAAAATAGCTTCCTATGATTTTGGAACCAAGTAGATTTTTTCTTCTTTTCTTTCAATAAAAGTGATTAAAGTACCTAAAAATGAAGAAGTTGTCAGAGTATATGGCATAATATAATGGTATATTCATGTGTTCAGTTCTTTGTCTATTTCCTTCCATAAAACTATAAGTTACTCTCTGTAAAGCTGCTTTGTGGGGCTGGGGTGTAGCTCAGTAACAGAGCTTGCACTTAACATTTGTGAGGCCCTGGGTCAATACCTGTCAAAAACAAAAAATGCTCTTATATGTTCTTTGCTAAGTAAAGTCTTAAATATGTTACAGATGTATTCTTCTGTGACTGTTGTGTTATTTTCCATTATATTTTCTCACTTGTTGTTGCTGATATAGAGGAACACAATTATTGTTTCCTATAGTCTCTGCTAATGCTACTGATAATTCCAACAGTTTGTGACTGTTCACACTTTTGTGAAGATTATCATAACATCTTCACTTACTGTCACTTTTCTCTTCCCTTTTCATTTTGCAGCTTTTATTTCTTTTTTTTTTTTCTTAGAGTAGCACCCAGGACTTCCAAAATGAAGTTCACAGTAGCAGTGACATATTGTTACATTTTTTTCCTGATCCTGATGACAATGATCAAAGATTTCTCCATGAAAGACCATTTTGTTGTAGGATTTTGGCAAGTACAGTGTATGTCTTTCCATGAAGGTTAGGATCCTACTAGCACAAGTTTTCTGAAAGCATTAAGCATAAATATATCAGATTTTCAATCTATTAATTATATGACTAGTCTCCTTTAGATCATTGATTTGGGTAATACCTAGTTAATTTTTATGAACGTTATTTGTGTTCAAATAAAATGTTACTCAATCATAAATTTTTTATTTATCTGCTATCAAATTATTTTCAATTGAAAGTCATTCACTTGTTTTTAATGTTTATTTTTAATTGCTAAGTCCTACTGTTATGGTTATTTTTCTCTATGCTCTATGAATTTCTTAAAGTTAACATTAACTAATTTTTCTCCAGAAAAAGGAAAATGATCTTATAATTCTCTTCACTTCTTTTACTCTTTTTTTCCTTTTGGCTTTATAGATTCTTCTAAAATCTCATCCATTGGATTCTCCTTCATATTATACATCTTATCTCCTAATTTTCAACTTGGATTTTCTTTACAAATACTTATTCTGGCCTTGTATTATGTATTTCCTTGACTTCCTTTTGACATATGTACTATATCTATTTGAAATTTTTTATTTGTTGCACTCGCTCTTCTTCATCTGGCATTGGTTATTTCCATTTGTTTGTTTCGTTTTTGTTTTTGATTTTTGTTTCTTGTTTGTTGTTTTTTACTATTGGTAGAGTTGTCAGATGGCTCAGTTTTCTCCCTCTCAAAATTGGAATTGTTTCCCCAGGTAATCTGGGCCAGGAGAGGAAAATCTCCACCCTGCTTGCCCTCCTGTAAGTTGAAGAAACAACCGTGCACCAGGACACTGAAGTTCTGTTCACTTTTACATCTTTCCCTTGTCTTCCAGTTGCCACTTCTACTAGGCAACATCAGCCTTCGTTATACATGCTTTTTTTTTAACAAGATTAAAAAACGATGAGTAACTTAAACAAGTATTGTACTGCAGTCCTGAAAATGAAGGTGGCAGGAGATCAGAGTCCTTCCAAGAGCTTTGAGGAAGATCATTCCATTCCTCTCCCCTGGCTGCCGGTGCTCTGCTGCAATGTGTGCCATTCCTTGCCTTATAGAAGACTGCTTTCAATTCCACCTTCATCTCCATACCCTTAGTCTGTGTGTCTCTCTCCAGATTTCCTCTGTTAATAAGGGCACAGACCATATTGGGTGGGGGGGGCTACCTTTCTCCAACAACCTCAATGAATTACATCTGCAATGATCCTATTTCCCAAAAAAAGGCCACATTCCAAGATACGAGAGGATATGACTTCCATATGTGAATTTTGAAATACCCAGCTCAACTCAGAAGGGCCTTCATAGCACCTCCCTGGTACTACAGTTTTATAACCTGTGCATATCCTCACCTTGTAGAGAAGAATAGAAAGTACCTTTGCCCCCACTTGTGTCCTGCTCCCACCCTACCTGAATGGAGTATCATTTTGCCATAACCTGGGCTGAGTTCTGCTGATTTATATCAACAAAAAATGTGGAACAAAAACCAACCACAACAGAAGGTCTTCCTGCATCTGCATGGCTACTTTCTCCCATTTTGAGCTGCCATTTCTCCTCTTCATTGTCACCCAGTGGGAGTTTTCACCGTTGTTTTAGTGTCACAGATCCACCACATTCACTCTGGATTGGGTGACACTTCAAAGGATCCTTCCATGGACAGGACACATAATCCATGTTAATTTGATATCTACTGAAAATCATCCTTTATCTGAAGTTATCTTGTAGACACATCAGTTGACAGCCAGTCATTAGTTCATCAGTTACTTCTGATCTAGAGAAGGAAAGATCTCTTACTAATCCTGGATAATTTTTACTGGTAAAGTTTTAATAACTTGAAATGAGAAAAAAAAAATGAAAAGGAAAGGAGTCCAGGTTTTCCACAGTGGAGGCACTGGGTAGGCAATTAAAGCTAAAACTAAAATTTTAAACTGTATTCTATGTTAAAGATTTTTGGTGGAGAGCAGACCTTCCCATTGCTGCTGCTGCAACCCGGTGAAACACATAGGAAGACCCAGAGACCAGAGGAAACACTGGCAACATGGTAGGGTCCCAAGTAGGGTGCACGGGATGGACAGGCAGGAGTAGCAGCCTGCAAAAGCCCAACAATAACAGTATGAGCCGACAGGTGGTAAGTCGGGGGAACCGGTGCTGTGCTCGGGGACAAGCACACAGGAATACAGGGAGGGCGGCGCCAGCCTTGTTCTCTCTTTCTTTTATCTTCTTTGTCCTTTCTTTCTTCTTTCCTTATTTCCTACTTTTTCCTCTTCTCTAAACAGTTGGGGAGAACTTCCGCCAAGGGAAATACTTTGACTACAAGCTTGCAATTTACAGTTGGTTCTGTTATATAATTGTAGATTTTACCCCTATGGTTTAAGGTGTAAAATTAGTAGCTGCTACACTTTGTCAGTTTCTAAACAGGGCTTGTTGTTCCCGTTACTGCTAATTACATTACATTACCAAGAATGTCACATCTGTTGTAGTCAGTTGTTCTCCCTTTGTAACAGTACAGGGAAGCTCTGGGATAATAACCTCACCGCAGCCCAACACCAAAAGACTAGGGACTGAGAAAAACAGGTATAAGCATCTCACTCTTAGTTAACTGGGGAGGTAGGATTCAGGACGTACACAAGCCAAGAACCTCCTATACCAAGAAGACATCCCTGAAAAACAGACCTTTCCCAGAGAGGATTTGGTACTACTGATATAGCTACCTACTACAAAAACTGTCAAGAATCAACACAGAAAACAAAATAAAAATTTTTGAAATAGAAAATGACAAGATGCAGAAGGAAGATGCAATCTCAGCCCTCCAGCCCACAAAGAAAAAGTGCAGGAGATAACAAAGTAGAGAAAAATGAAAGAAACACACCTGAAATTTCTGAAATGATAGCAACCAAAGTAAGGAAACAAATTTCTCAGAAAGTAAGATGAAAAGTAAAGAAACAAATTTCTCAGAAAGCAAGATGAAAAGTAAAGAAACAAATTTCTCAGAAAGCAAGATGAAAAGAATCCTAAAGGAAATGCTCAGTAAATCAAGAGTAAAGATAAATAAAAACAAAATAGAGGGTGATAGAAAAGTGAAGTAAGCCATGAAAGATCAATATAGGAAAGAAGCAGAATGCATGAGCCAAATTCAAATAGATATCCAGGAAATTAAAAATGCCACTGAAGGCTGGCAAAACTGCTTGAACAAAGCTGAAGATAGACTTTCAGATCTTGAAAACAGGATTGCAGCTAGCAATTGAGAAAGGAAAGATCTCTTGAAAATAACGAGGGATCAAGAAAGAACAATTTAACAGCTGTAAGACAATGCAATGAAAAACAATATGAGACTGATAAGTGTCAATGAAAAAGCAGAAGTGAACACAAACGACAAAAAAAAAAAAACTATTTGCAGAAGTAATAGCAGAAAATTGCCCAAACATGGTAGCAGAGTCTGACACGCAGTAAGTGATACTTGTAGAGCTCCAAGTAGGCATGACCAAAATAAATCTAAACCCAGACATGTGATAATCAAGATTTCAGGAATTCAGCACAAGAAGAGAATACTGAAAACTGATAGAGAAAAGAAACAGATCACCTATAAAGGAAAGCCCATCAGAATCATTTCTGACTTGTCAACACAAACCCTGAAGTCAAGAGGAGCTTGGAATGAGGTATTCAAGTTCTAAAAGGAAACAAGTTCCAACCCAGATTAATGCATCCTGCAAAACTATCTTTCAAAATTAATGGAGAAATAAGATACTTTCATGACAAAGAACAACTGATGAAATTCATGACCACCAAACCAACTCTACAAAGAGTATGCAAAGATAAGTACTGAAAGAAATAAAAATGACCACAATTCCAAGAAGAAACCACAAGACAGGTCAAACAATTAAACAGAGGGGAAAAGCAGGGAAGCAATAGTGAGAAAGTAACATGACAAATATGAGCCAATACATATCAGTTATAATCATCAATGTAAATGGCCTCAATTCACCAATTGAAAGAAACAGACTGGTAGAATGGATCAAGAAACAAAATCCAACAATATGCTGTATACAAGAAAAACACTTAACTCAAAAATACATTCATAGACTGAAAGTCAAAACATGGAAAGAAATACTCCATGTGAGAGGAACCCAGAAAAAAAAACAGCAATAGCTATTTTGTTTGCAGACAATATGAACTTCAAACCAGGAATGATCGGAACAGATAAAGAAAGTCACTACATACTTGTTAGGAGAAAACTTCAAGAGGAAGAGATAACGATCATAAATATGTATGCACCAAATATAGGAGTACACAACTGTATAAGACAAATACTAATAGACATAAAAAATCAAACAAGCAACAACACAGTTGTAATGAGGGACATTAACACCCCATTATCACAAAGAGATAGATCAACTAGACAAGCAATCAGCAAGAAATAACAGAACGGGAGCAAATCTATGAACAAATGGACTTAGTAGATATTTTCAGAGTGTTCCACCCAACATCATCAGAATACATATTCTTCTCAGCTGCACATGGGATGCTTTCTAAAATAGATCATATACTAGCACATAGAACATGCTTAAGTAAATGCAAAAGAATTGAAATTATCTCATGTATATTATCTGACCATAGTGCAGTGACATTGGAAATTAAAGGCAAAAGAAACTGCAAAAACTCCATAAATGCATGGAAATTAAATAATACCCACCTGCACAACTAATGTGTCACAGAGAAATTAAAGAAGAAATTAAATAATATCTACATTCAAATGAAAATTCAGGTACAATGTACCAGAACTTATGGGAAACAATGAAATTAATTCTAAGAGGGAAACTTATAGCATCAATTCTCACATCAGGAAAACAGAATGAGCATTAAAAAAACAACCTATTGCTGCACCTCAAGCTTCTTGAAAAACAAGACTAAGTCAAGCCCAAAGCTCGTACATGGGAGGAAATTATAAGGATCAGAGTAGAAATTAACACAATTGAGACTAAGAAAACAATACAAAGAATTAATGAAGTGTTGGTTCCTTGAAAGAATACATAAAGCTGATAAACCCTTAGCAAACCTTATTAAAAAAAGAAAAAGACAAATTCTCATGCACTGAGGAGTGAAAAGGGTAAAATCTCTACATATCCTGTGGAAATTCACAAGATCATTAATACCTACTTCAAAAATCATTACTCTCATAGGATGGAAAACACAGAAGAAATGGACAAATTCCTAGATGTATACGAATAACCAAAGCTGAATCAAGAAGATATATTAAAAAAAAAAAAATATATATATATATATATATATATATATAAATTCTGAATAACCCAATATCAGTTAATGAAATTAAAAGTGTAATTAAAAACTTACCAAAAAAGACCAGGTTAGATTCACTGCTGAATACAATAAGAAATTTATAGGAGATTTAATGCCAATACTTCTCAAACTCCTTAATGAAATTGAAAGGGAAGCAATACTCCCTAACTCATTCCTGGAGGCAAATATTATCCTGATACCAAAACCAAACAAAGACCCAATCAAAAAGAAAACTACAGGTCAATCTTCCTAATGAAAATAGATGCAAAAATACTCATTGAGATACTAGTAAATGGAATGCAGCAAATGATCAAGAAGATAATATACCATGAGCAAGTGGGATTCGTCCTAGGAATGCTGGGTGATTCAACATACTCAAATCAATAAATGTAATACAACATATCAACAGAGCCAAAGACAAAATTCATATGATCCTCCCAATAGATGCAGAAAAAGCTTTTGAAAAAGTCCAACAAGCATTTGTGATAAAAAAAAAAAACCCTATGAAAATTGGAATAGATGGTCTTTACCTCAATCTGAAAAAAGCCATCTATGACAAATCAATAACCAACATTACACTAAATGGACAAAACTAGAAAACTTTCACTTTAAAATAAGGAACAAGACAAGGATATCCACTATCACCATGCTTTTCAATATAGTTCTGGAAACATTAGCCAGAGCAATTAGACAAGAGTGAGAAATAAAAGAAATAAGGATAGAAAGGAAAAGGTAAAATTATCATTATTCACAAATGACATGATACTCTACATGAAAGATCTCACAGACTCCACCAAAACACTTCTAGGTTTAATAACCAAACTAAGTAGCATATTTGAATACAAAGTCAACTCTGGAAAATGAATAGCATTCCTGTACGCAACAACAAACACACAGAAAAACTAGGAAAACTACACCCTTCATGATAGCATCCAAAAAAATGAAATTCTTAGAAATCAAACTAACAAAGGAAGTAAAAGATCTATACATTGAAAGTTATAGTATTCTGAAAAAGGAGATTAAAGAGGATATCAGAAAATGGAAAGATAGTCCTTGTTCATGCACAGGAAGAATCAACACTGTGAAAATGGCCATAATCCCCAAACTGTTATACAGATTTAATGCAATTCTATCAAAACACTATTAACATATCTCATGGAACTAGAGAAAATATTTCCAGAATTCATTTGGAAATGGAAGAGACCTAGAATAGCAAAAGCAATTTTAGGCAACAAAGTCCAGGCAGGAGGCATTGCAATTCCTGACTTGAAATTATACTACAAAGCAACTGTGATAAAATCAGCAAAACAGACCTGAGGATCAATGGAACAGATCAAAAGATAAAGACACAACTCCAAACACACTCAGCCACTTTATCTTTTACAAAGTGGCCAAATATGTTCACTGGAAGAAAAATACTATCTTTAATAAATGATGCCGGAAAAACTGGCTCCTATATGCCAAAGACTAAAACTAGACCTATGTCTTCCACCTTGCACTAAACCAAAGTCAAAATGGATCAAAGATCTAAATATTAAAACAGAAGTACTAAATCTACTGAAAGAGAAAGCAGGTAGAAATCTTGGTTACATAGGTTAGACAGAGAGTTCATGAACAAACCCATACAACACAGGAAATACTTCAAAGAATCAACAACTGGGACCTTATCTTACTAAAGAGCTTCTGCACACCAAAAGAAATCACCAACAGAGTAAAAACATAACCAACAGAGTGAGAAAAAAAATTTAGTCAATTGTCCTTCAGACAAAGGACTTCTATCTAGAACATATAAAGAATTTTTAAAAATCAGAACCCCCAAATTTAAAGACCCAGTCCAAAAATGGGCATCTGAGATGAACACATATTGCTCAGATGAATAAATACAAACAGCAAATAAATATATGAAAGAATGTGCAACATCACTGGTCACTCAAGAGCTGCAAATTAAAACAACACTGAGATTCCATCTCACCCCAGTAAAAATGGCTGTCATCAAGAAATCAACAAATGATAGATGCTGGAGGAGCTCTGGGGAAAAAGGAACCCTTCTCCACTGTGGATGGGAGTGTATACTAGTCAACCACTGTGGACATCTCTGTGGAATTTCCTCGAAAACTAGGATTAGAGATGCCTTTCAGCCCAGTTATCTGCTTCTGGGTATTTTCCCAGGAGAATTAAAAACATCATATGACAGCAATATACGTGCACCCATATTTACAGTAGCACAATCTGTAACAGCTAAATCCTGTAAACAACCCTAATGCCCATCAACTGAGGAATGGATAAAAAATGTGGTACTTTCCTACAATGGAGTACTACTCTGCTATAAAGAAGGATAAACTTAAGACTTTTATAGGTAAATGGATGCAACTTGAGACTATATTCATTAGTGAAATAAATCAGACTCACATGTGTAAACATTGTATTGTCTCCCTGATGTGAGAAATTGAAAGAGTAAATAAAAAGTCTAAAATATACAATAGATATTGTGAAATGGGAAGAAATTGTCAAAAAGGAAAAAGGGACTAGGATGAGGAAAAGGGGAAAGGAAGAAAGGAAAAAGAAAAAACTGCAAGTTAGTTAGACCATTGTGTTTCTTACTTTATAGAAAAGGGAGATTTGTGCTAATAGCAACTGGAGAAATTTTTATGCTCATATCTTGTACTCTGAGTGACTACTTTAAAGATAATAACATGCAATATATTAACTATTGGTATTCTCCTATCATCTTGCTATGAAACTTTGTTTTGCTTTTTTCCATAAAATATAAAGAAGATTTTTGCTCAGGAAAGACTCAGCAGCAATAGAAAAGTTAAGACATTGATAAATGATGTTTTTCCTTACATAGATTATTGTTCAAAACAAAAGGATGCTTGTTAACGGGCTGCAAGTATATTCATTTTTCTTCTCAGCATTTTTCAGTGAATACTTTGCTGTGGTTCTTCCTCCCATGCTAACATACTTTGAATAACCATGTGCAAAGGCAGGAGGCTGGAATGACAGTCAAGATGTCCAGGTGCTTGCCTTAAGGTTGTCCCTGAGTGATCCTGAGTAGGTGATTTGGCTTCTATTTTCCTTTGTCAAAGCAGGGATCAGACCCTCCTCACCACCGTCCTATATTGTCACTAGATATTAGCTTGTCATAGAATGAAGCTGAGCATGCCTTATATCACCGTTAGTTTCTTTGAGAACATAAATGTTTGTGTCTGTTTGTTCCCCCCAAAGCCTCATGCAGTCATGAGGGACAAGCTTTTCAGAGGCAGCTGAATCTAGAGTTTGTGATTAATTTATTGTCTCTTCTAATCTGTAACACTTTAATTTATGATTATTAATCTTATGATTATTTTAGCCATAGGTCAGTGTGATGGAGTTCGCTCATAACAGCATGCAAGAGCTTATTGTTAAATTTTCCAGAACTCTGCAAGTTGGTTGACACCAGGCTGCTAGCCTGAAAACAACAATGGCAGGAGTATTTACACCACAGGTATTGGCAAACACTGCATATGAGGGCTTCCCCCAACCCCAGAGAGTTAGTTGTGAAGAGTTGTCTGTATACCCTTGAATCACAGACATATCAAACATAAAGTACTAAAGAAGACTAGGGAAGACAGTGGTTAGACATCTGTGTGGCTGTTTATTTCTTTTCTGACTGCACTGTTTTAAAAACTAAGCAGCTTATGTCCCTGCCCTGCCTCCTCACTCCCACCCCAGACACTGCCCCCTTGTCGATGAAGAGGCTCAGCTGTGGTCAGGCAACCGCTGTGCTGCTTGCCTCATCAGTGAGTAAAACATACCATCCTCAAAGCCCTGACTCTTCAGTCTCCAAGTTGAGAAAATTTTAATATCTCCATTTATTTCAACTATTTCAAGTGCAAGCATGAAGTTTCTAGATCAAGGCAATAATTATTACTTAGAGCACTAGCTGTGTGCGTTCTTCGTGTCAGAGTTCTCCCTCCTTTTCACTTTTTAAAAAATGACTATTTCATACCTTTCATCTCTCCTAATGACTTTGTCCCATGTACTTCCTAAATCCCTTCATCTCACCCCTTTATTTTTTTTATTTTAAAGAGAATTTTTTTAAACTATAGAAATGATACAGAGTTTCAAAACATGACAGGAAATGAACAACAGTCATTGCATTGCACATTGTCACTTTCAAATAGTTGCTCAGACCTTCTTAAATGGGAGTGCACCCAAAAATACACACCTGGGAGACTGTAGATAACACATTGCCCCCTCCACCCTGCTCCAAAGAGAGAAAATAAATCTAATCTCTTCTCCTTAACAGAGTTCTTTATGCATGTGAAGGGCAAGATGACTGAATCTGTACCTTTCAGAATGTAACTAAATGTCTCATTCCTCAGGGTAGCTAAGACAAATGGGAGTTTCCCGTGAAGGATCTTGTTGTCCTTCAGAATGTTAACACACAGAGAGCCTGTGGTGTTCTCTTGGATTTAAATCACCCTTTGACTTCCACACTTGTCCTCCAGCCCACATAATCTTTGCTCGGAAAGTCCCACCTGTACAAAAACAAATGCTTTATGTATTGTCTCACTTTGTCTTCTAGGCAGAAGCAGGAACTGTGCAGATTAGCACAGATTCGTTTAATTTAAGGAAAAAGAAAGTGCCTTGGCAATCCCAGTCTATGAGGCTTTTCCATTCTCATCCAAAGCACCAAGGTTACTGTTTTACCTGAAAAGAAAAGGTAACTCCAACTCGTGAGCCCCTATATTGAACACATACAGTTTTGAGAAAGATGGCTGATGTCAAGAAAAGAGACAAATAACCAGTGCGGCTTCTCCAGGAGAATTAGACTCACTTCTCTGCAAAATCTTCAAGCAGATTTTACCTATATGGGGCATGGTGGCTCCAGAATGAGAGAGAGGCCTTCTTCCACGGTGATTCTCAGTCTATGGTGGCATCCCTGTCACTAGGATCCACTGCCAACCTCCTGAACTGGAACTCCTAGCAGGTTTCCGTAGAGCAGAAGTCCAGAGTTTTATAGGCTCACCAGGTGATCAGAGGCGATCCATCCAGATTTGGCAACTGCGGGTCCACCATTCCTCCAAATTCAAAATGACGTGGTTCTAGAAAGGGTCACAGCGCCATCTACACGTAACACTTGGTTTTGCAACAACTCAATATCGGACAACTCACACACCTGTTACCAGGAATATGATTTCCATGAGATATACCAACAAGACCTGAGGCATTTGTCTGCAATCATTTCTTCAGTTAGGCTGTTTAGAGGGTCCTTTGGAGTCTTTGAGGGGTCCCTTGGGCAGGGATCATAGCTTTCCAGACATTTTATTAAAAGTCCAGATCAATTCGAAACTCAGACTTAAACACTACCTAAATCTCATCTCCTTGCTACACCCTGCCCAACGCTGCCCACTTCCGGCTGTATTGGTGCATCAAAGATTGGGGTGAAAGTTTGTTTATCTACCTCAGACTCCTTAAATTGGCAGGAGTGAGGTGGTCATGCCTGAAACACAAACTTTTTCTCCTGTCCGCATTCTATGGCTTTATCAAAAGAGAAAAGGTAGTTCCAACTTACAGGTCCCTAAATTAAAGAGCCTTTCCTGTGACTGGTGAACATAGGGGAGAGAGATGTGCTGGAAGGTGGTGCACGGAGGTGGCCCTTCTTGGTAATTGCTGATTCACTGTGCCATGAGTGCAGGGTTGGGACAAGTAAGTAAGTAAGTTGCTTGAGTAAGTTTAGACTGAGGCTGATTTTCAAAGGGTTCATCCTAACACCCTCTATGAAGAAGGAACGCTCAGAGGGGTCCCCAGGTACCCCTGGGCCCTGTTAGTGTTTCTCCTTGTTCTCCTCCAAGAGCTGCGTATATCTTGCATCCTTTTCTTCCCAGGTGGAAAGCACCACTGAGACAACCTGTCCTCTATCCCCAAAGGGTGTAGGGGGTCCCAGCCTTAAGGAGAGTAGAGGCCAAAGCAGTTGATGGAGTTGTCATGTGTGTCTCTGGGACAAGTATTATGTCCTTCCGGGGACACCCCGCCAGTGTCAGTTCCCGTGGGATGGCAGTGCCAGGTAGGCCAGCAACTTCCACAACACCTCAGCCAGACAGCAGCGGGAACAGGGGGGCCACTTGTTCCTCCTACAGAAGCCTCTAACCTCTATATACTTTTCTCTCATCTCCATTATAATTGCTGGAAAACTAAATATTCCTTTTTCGAAACACGCTTGTAACTTGATGCAACCATGTGACAATATTCTGGAGTCTTCTGGGGGGTGGAGAATGTTTCACCTTCCCAACTGCAATGAAAACCAAAATCAAAGGAGTCTTTTGCTACACTTTCCCCCTTCCTCCTGCCTTGAATAAAGACCCGACTGCTGAAGCTGTGGCATCCATCTCATCACTAGGAGCAAAAGGCTAAAGACTGGCATGGATGTCAGCCCTGACACTGCTGAGCTTCTGTGCCAATTCCAAACCAGTTATGTGAGAAAACAGAATCCTATTAGTGTCAGCCACTGTAATCAGCTGGTCAGGTTCTTTGTCGTTAAAAGCATTTACAAGTAAAAGAGTGAACTCCTTATTTGTAAAGTGAGAGTCTCTAATTCATAGGGATAATGAAAGAACTCAATGAGTTCCAGTACACAAATCAATTCAATATTCAATATTTAATAAATATAGGACACCAGTGACCAATCCTTTGCCTTTCTTTTTACTTCTGCCCCCATGAATTTAGTGTATGAAGCTTAGCCACCAAGCACATAGGCCCCCATAGATCTCTCCGATCACTGCTATTTCCTATCACCAACTCCAGAATCAGTAAGTGATACAGCAGAAAGAATAAGAGTCAAGGATGTGGGCTCAGGGCTGCCACCAATCAGCTGTGTGATCTTAAGCAAGCTGAGTAAGCATTTCTGAGCCTCAGCTTCCTTGTCTGTCAGGCAATAAAAACATCATGCTTCACAGGACTCAAAGTAGAATGTAATTTGCTTGGCGCATGCATGTGGTAAGCAGTCAGTCCTAGGAACCCTGTCTGGCCTTGCCCCTTGGAGGCCTGGGCTCTAACATGGGGTCAGTGCTGAACACAAACAGGTCATACGAATGAATGAATGAATGAATGAATGAATGTGACGAGATGCTGGGAAACTAACTCTTAGTCTTTCTGGTTGCTATTGCAGCCTCACACCTCAGACAATTCTCTGCAGAAGTAGAAAATCAGTATTTGTCACATAAATCCTAGTCTTTAATCTCCAGTTCCATAATGGGAAGCACCAAGCCATGAGATTCAACATAAGAAACGACTCTGTGAGATCTTCAGTGGTGAATTTATTCCATTAATCTAGAGATACCCAATCTTTGATGTACCCTCCATTAGAAATTGTAGTAAATAAAATTAGGGCAGATATTCCTTTCTTATGATGAAGAAAGCTGGTGAGGTAAGTCATCTTCATAACTCAGAGTTCACTTTCTCCCCCTCTTGAGCTGAAACAAACACTCTGGCAGGACAGCCTGGTTTTCAGAACTGTATCCATGTTTGCATTTTTATCCATGTGTTTATATAATTCTCTAACTTTGTGAAGTTCGTAATCTTGCATAAGATGTTTTCTAGGTGCCCTAACTGTCCCTGTTCCCCCATTAGTTATTAATGAGTGCACCCACTCTGCATCCCTTCCCGTGGACTTCTCACTGGTTTTATAATTTTCATTACTACATGTTGATGCATAATGTTTACATTCTTTGTGGGGAGTTGGTACATGTGCATAACATACTTAATTCTTTTTAAATTCCCCTCCTTCTTCCCCTCCCTCCTGCTCCATCCATCTCTTGCTCCCCTTCCTATTTAAGAAATCCCTAACTCTCTACTTCCTATTATTTATCTTTTTATTTTAATGTTTATTTATACTTTGAGTCTCTCATATAAAAGAAACCATGTGATATTTTAACTTCTGAATCTGATTTATTTCACTTAATATTATGGTCTCTAGGTGCATCCCTTTTCCTAGAAATTATTCAGGTTTATCCTTCTTCGTGGCAGAGTAGTACTCCACTGTGTATAAATACCCCATTGTTTTATCCATTCATCTGTTGATGGACAGATAGTCTGCTTCCAAACTACAGTTATGAGTTGTACTGGTGTGAACATGGGTATGTGTGTATTACTGTAATATGATGTCTTTAATTCTTTTGGGAAGAGGAACCTAGAAGTGGAACTGCTGGGTCAAATAGAATTTCTAGTTTCAGTTTCTGAGGAGTCACACATTGATTTCCATAATGGCTGTGCCACTTTACCCCCCCACCACCACCACCAACAATGAAGAAGGGTTCCTTTCTCCCCCTCTTGCCTTGTCAGCATTTGTTATCATTTGATTTCTTAATAAAGATGTAGAAACACATTCAGCTATTTGATCTTTGTCAAATGGGCCAAAAATACACTGGAAGAAAGGTAACCTCTTTGATAAATGGTGTAGGGAAACTGGTTCTCCATACCCAGAAGATTGAATCCAGACCCATATAGCTCACCCTGTACTAAATGAACCAAAAAACTAAATGTCAGAAGAACTGAATGTTAAAGTCCAAAGAACTGAATGTTAAAACAGAAACACCGAACTTGCTGGAAGTAAATAGGTAAAACTTTTGGAGTTCCATGGATAGTAAGCAATTTCCAAGTAAAACTCCAATTGTAAGAAATAACATCAAGAATCAACAAATGAGTTCATATGTAATTAAAAATATTCTGCATAGCAAAGCAAACAATAAACAGAATGAAAAGAAAACCTACAGAATGGAAAACGTTTCTCCCATTACATTTAAATATTAGCAGGTGGTCTGCTCTGTAACCAACATCTCTGTTCTCTTTATTTGAACTGAATTATGGCCAATGGCTTTTATTATGTCTCTTACTCTAACATAACTGTGGGAACCCACTCAGACTGCCTCAAAGCTCAGAGGCATCTCAGGATATCTGAGGGCGTGACCCTGCTTGTCTAGTGCAGGTGCACCATGGAATATTGTCATGTAACCGTAACTTAGCACAGGTAAACACACATGCACTGGTTATGACACTATACAAGAATGTAAATATGAGATAACAACCTGTATGAGAATCATACAATAAAGATGCAAGTGACTCTTATCCTCTTTTGCTCTGCTCTGCTTCATTCTGCCTGATGCTGTTGCTGATGTCTTGCACATGTGGTCCTTTAACCTGGTGCTTTCACCTGCAAAAATCTCCCGTGGGCCCCCGGAGCAGGCTGACAATAACAGATTTTCATTTTTAGTTTATTTTTCAGAATGCAGCCTAGCATTTTTCATTGTCTAGCAATTGTCCTGATTTAAAAATATTTATAATTCTCCTTAATATTTTTGAGAATAAAGAGGAAGTATTTATTTATAGTGTTCAGGTTCACATTTTACCCAAAGAAGTAGCCATATAATTTTAAGGAATACTGTTGCCATCATTAGCTCTGCATAATAAATAATTCAAGAAGCCTATTATTAATAGATTGAAAAAGCTTCCAGTATTCAATATCATTATAATCCCAACTCCTATTTGTATTTCATTTTAAGAGAAAAATGATAACAGTGAAACCGAGTTTCAAAACAGATTAGTAGGGCAGTTACAATAGTTGATACACTGCATATTGTCTTCGCATTAGTTAATCAGAGTACAGGATGTAGGCATGATATGTCTGTAAACAATATTAGCACAAATCTTGTATATCATTTTTGAGGTTCCAAAATCATTTTCTTGCTCATTATCAAATTTAACAAACAGTACAGCTCTGTGACACAGGAACTGTTTTCGCAGACTTGGAAATGAGGACACAGAGGTGCAGAGTGCTCCTCCAAGACACAAATAGAAAATATTCCAGTTCAGCCACCTACTCTGGAACTCAGTCCATGATTATTTTACAGTCACCTAATTTTAGATGCTTTCTCACTGGTCATACAAAATATCCAACACCTGCAACATAAAGGAGGAGAGGTAAATTTTGACTCACTGTTTCAGGCCATGGTGTACTAGCCCCAAAGCAGAAATAGGATGGCAGAATGCCTTGGTGAATGGAAACTGTGCTCCATCCGTGGTGGCAGGGGAGGGAGGAGCAGGGACCAGAGACCCTCCCAGGTCACATCCCCAGTGCCTGCCTCCAAGCAGGACCCACCTCCAATAGCACATTCAGCTACTGAACTCGTCCACACATGAATCCATTGTTAATTATTGCCCACCCACAGTCCAATCACCCTTTACAGACACGAGCCATTGGGGGCGTTTTAGAACGCACTTCTAACACACCTGTGGCTGGGGATATAGCTCAGTGGAATAAGTGCCTGCCTAGCAAGAGCAAGGTCCTGAGT
>PVLD010020041.1:0-34866 GCA_004027595.1 Dinomys branickii
TTTATCCATTGTTATCTTCGAAGTGTAAATATATAAGCCCATATACAGACATGCAAATTTAGTCAGACAATTAATCCTCTCAACAACAGAAAAAACACCAAAACCAAAAATCCAAAGACAAAAAACAAAACAGGCAAACATCAACAACAGCAAAAACAACAACAACAAAAAAAAACACCAATAGTTGCTGCTTTACATACGAAGATATCAATAAGAAACACTAAATCTATTGGAAGAGAAAGTAGGTAAAAACCTTGAAGACATAGGGGTCGGCAGAGAGTTTATGAGCAAAAACCAAACTGCAAGGGAAATACTTCAAAGAATCAACAACTGGGATCTCATCCTACTGAAAAGTTTCTGCACATCCAAAGAAACCACCAACAGACTAAAAAGAAAGTCCACAAATTGGGAAAAAATTTTAGTTGAGTGTCCCTTGGACAAAGGTCTTCTATCTAGAACATAAAAAGAATTTAAAAAATCAGCCCCTCCAAATTCAAAGACCCAATCCAAAAATGGGCATCTGAGACGAATACACACTTCTCAGATAAAGAAATACAAATGGGAAATAAATACATGAAAAAAGTTCAACATCATTAGTCATTCAAGAAATGCAAATTAAAACAGCACTGAGATTTCACCTGACCCCAGTAAGAATGGCTATCATGAAGAAATCAACCAATAACAAATGCTGGCGAGGCTGTGGAGAAATAGGAACTCTTCTCCACTGCTGGTAGGAATGCAGACTGGTGAAACCACTGTGGAAATCGGTTTGGAGATTTCTCAGCAAAGTAGGTCTAGAGGTCCCATTCAACCCATCTATTCCCCTTCTGGGTATTTTCTCAGAAGATCTGAAAACCTCGTATCACAGCAATGTATGTGCACCATGTTCTTAGCAGCACAATTTTTAATTGCTAAATTGTAGAAGCAACCCAGATGTCCATACACTGAGGATTGGATAAAAATATTGTGATACTTTTATATAATTGAATATTACTCAGCTAAAAAGAAAGATAAACTAGAGGCTATTATAGGTAAATGGTCTCAAATAGTGCCCATACTCATAAATGAAATAAATCAGACCTGCATGTATAAGTAATATATTGTCTCACTAGTGTGAGAACCTGAAAGAGTGAATAAAAACTAGGATGTATGGTAGACATTGTGAAATGAAGCGAAAATGCTCAAAAGTAATGGGCAACTGGGTGTGGGAAGAGATAAGGGAAAGAAGGGAAAATCATGTATGTATGTATATACAGAATAGCTAACAGTGGTACTAATGTCTTCTATTGCTTTACTGAAAGGAACAGTTAATCATTACTTGTTTGATCAATATTGCATGTCTCTATTTGTTTTCCCAAGAAACCACTTTGAAGATAGCAACACACAATACAACAACCATTGTTAATTTCCTGCCACTTTGTCTGTAACTCTATATTGTTTATATTGTCGTTATGCTATTTTGTAAGTGAATGTCTGTTTGTTAATATGTTTTCCTTCTTTTATTTTCAAAATAATTGTTTTAAAATATGAGAAAAAAAGAAATAGAAAGTAAATGAAAAGTCTTGGTCTATGCATGTCCAAATGTTAAGCTTTTACTGCCTTACTTGATTTTATCAGTTTTGGGAAACATTTTTCTTTTCTTTTTGCTTTTCTCTCCTCCTCCTCCTCCTCCTCCTCCTCCTCCTCCTCTTCTCTCTCTCTCTCTCTCTCTCTTCTAGTCTGTCTAATCTCTCTCTCTCTCTCTCCCTTTCGCCATACTGGGAATTTAAATCCAGGCCCTAACTTCATTTCCAGCCTTTTTAAATATTTTTGTGTGGATTTTTTTCTGACACAGAGCTTTTCTAAGCTGCTAAATTGTCCAGGCTGGGCTCAACTTTGATCCTCCTCCCTCTACCTCCCAGAGTGTTGAAATTACAGACATGTTCAAATGTTCCTATATTTAAGGATAATATTTTTAAAGCTGTGATTTATTTCAATAGCGGATAAAATACTTGCATTTTCTGATACTAATGGCAGACACTTTTATACAGTGTGTCAGGTGCCAGTCACTGTTCTGAGAGGTTTGCTGAGATCTTCACAATGACCCTGGATAGTAAATTTAATTATTGTCCTATTTCATGGACTGGCAAACAAAGCATTTTGGCTTTCCCTAAATCACGCAGATGGTAGGACACTGAGGGAAAATTTGGAGAAGATAGCTCAGTTCTCACTCATGTTCTTACTAAACTATACTAACCTTTAGTCACTGTGTCCATTACTTCATATGTATTGTCTTGTTAATTTTTCCATTCTGTAAATTATGTTACGACCACCTTTTAGAGGAGGAATGAAGCTCAGAGGAGGTGAGCGCATGTCCAGACTCCACTGACCAGCTCGGTGAGAGGGAACCACTGTACCTTCTATTCATCTTAGCATGTAAAGTCACTGAGCCAGTGAGGAGGCATTTCAGAGCCTGCTCTGAACACTGATCACAGGATCTTCCTAGAAATCCAGTGGCGTGCTCAATAAACAAAGGCTGGAACGGCTGTTCTGCTGTTCTGCCATGTGCTGCCACAGTTCACCATAGGAAAATAAACCCTCTCTTCCACTTGAAGCCAAAGAAGTCACCACTGAGGTGAGAAGCAGGGGGGATTGATGATCATCCACAAACAGACCAGGGAGAGAAACACTTTAGGATGAGATATTATTTTCAGATTAGGTATGAAAACAGAGATGAGTAGACGACATACTGAGAGACTCTTTGGCCTTGACCTTAGGCAGGAAGTAAAATCTAGACTAACCACTTAATAAAAGGCATTCATCAAAGAGAGCCAATTTCAAACTGTTAACTTGTACAGGCATCTTACCCTTGTAAGAAAACATACTTAGTCTCTGAATAATTTTTAGCTTGCATATTAATGCAATGGGGAGTTTAACTTGGGAGACCATCAAAGGAAATGAGAACTGCTAATTAGCTGGGTTATAAAATGAAAGCATGGAGCTGTTCATAAAAGAAAATTGTATTTGTGAAACTACACAGTGCAGCGCAAGAGGCACAGCTGAAGAGAACAGAGGGAGGGTGGCCCAGAGATTGGTAGGAAGAAAACAGAAAATTCTTAGGAATAGGAATTTTTAAAAATATATTACTTCATGAAATGGAGCTGCAGATTATTTTTCAGTTAGCTGCAGCGATGGTTTCATGTGGTGACAACTTCTCAGCAACAATTGGAAATACAATTTTTTCTGAAGTACAGGTCCTCTGGTTGTTTTATTGCACTCTAGGGGGTGGTTTGAAAATGAAAACCTAGATTTCTTTATGTGCTCATTGGTACTGCAGGTACCTTGGTATGTGCTGTGGTTCCATCCACCGTAATTGTACAAACAGTGGGCTTGGCACTCAATCCTATAATTTTCTTTCTATGACACTTTCTTTGAAAGTACCCTGTCAGTCGTAGCTTCCACTCCAAGGAAGTGGGAAACATTCCTGGCAAAAAAAGGTTTGGAGGTGCTGAATGTGCTTTGAGGGAGGGAGTGGGGGGAATAGTTACTCTTCAACTAGAATATTTACATGAAGGTGTTGGGGTATTGATGGGGAGATGGCAGAGTCACTGAGGAACCTGGAGGCTCAGGTGGGCCTACAAAGAAAGGACTAATGAGTTCCATTACTGGAACAAAAAAGGAATAAACATCCTTGTCTACCTACCACCCTGCCACCCAGTTAACGTCATCTCAGAAGGAAGAATAATGTCCCAAGGCGGGGAGGAGGTAAGAAAGAGACCCCCCCATCACCCCTCACTTGCACTGTTGTCTCAGTCATGGGCCACAGCGCCAGGCCCCACAGTTTAAAGGGGGAGGGTTTATTTCCACTCATGCCTTTAAAGGTTTCCGCCCAGAGTCAGCTGCTTCTGGGGCAGACGTGGGGTGATGGAGGGGCCTAGGTGGAGGGAAGTTGTTTGCATCATGGCAGCCAGGAAGCAGTGTGTGAAAGTTGCTAGAGAGGGAGACGCACTCCTCTAGGTCATGACCCCAGCACCCCTCCTCTTCTGCAGGAAAATTTGGCTGTAACGCCACCACAATTCTGTTCCCTTCCAAAAGACCCACCTATGAGAGCACAAGGCTTGGGAAGGGGACTAGACACAAACCACAACAACCACGGAACCCTGAAATATTTACTACTGAAAATCTTGCCACCCTAATAGATCCTGAACCCGGGTTAGAGAGCTGCTGTCGAGTTTATACCACTGTCTCACTCCAGAGGAGGAGTCAGGTCTATGTTGTGTCCTTCCCCACTGTGCCAGCCAACTTTCCATTGTGTAACAAAATGTTACACCACTCAGCCCTGTTCGAGTCATATCTGTTTCCTTGCTCTCTCAGGTCATATACCTTGCATGGTGGAGACATACATGTGATTTGCATTAGACACCAAACTGTAGTGTTCAGTTAAACTAGTTTTCTGGTTGCTTTATTGGTAACTCTTCAAATTGTAAGGTGCCCATATTGACACACTTAAGGTATACACTTACAGTTCATTTATTTACATTATTGGTGAAAAAACAAGATGCTACAACTCAGTATTTTCTCCAAGGACACTTAATAGGACCCTTGAAGTTGAACACAGACCTTAAGATTTTTACATTTGCACAAAGCTGTCAGCCTGTAAGGTATCACAATAAAAATAAAATAAAATTTAAAAGGAAACAAAGAAAAGGGGAACTGCAGTATGGACAAGCCAACACATGAATTATACTTTAAGGAAGAAGACGTGGAGAACAGAAAAATCCTGTACCTTTGATTTACTTGAAATCTAGCTGTCATTCCATTATACTCCAGTAGTCAATCTCTAAAGAAAAACAATCATACAGGCAGGATGCAGACAATAAGAGAATTTTCCTCTTAGTTGTGTGAATGAACCAGGAAGAGCTACCATTTTTGAGAACATTACATGCAGTGCTAATGGGTTTATGTATATTAACTCACTACCTACAATACAGTAGTCATTTTTGTTGCTTTTAAAAAAATGAGATAATTAGGTTAAACAACTTATGCAAAGTGACACAATTGATAAGTGGCCTCAAATTATTATCATTATATTATTCAACCTCAAATACTCCTGACTAGAACGTCTACCCATCCTCTGCACTACCAGGCTGTTAGGGCCTGTATTTTGTGGCCAGTAGAATCTTTTCTGACGCTTAGTACACATAACATTCCTTTGCCTCAGATAGGTACAAAAGAAAACAAACCTGACCTAAGCAGATGTCTCGTGCATTCTAATAGCTCGGTAGGCATCCTGGCCCTTACCTACCCAAGGCATTAGCCTCTAGAAGCTAGGCACGAGTGTACCACTTAGAGTCACATCGTGTGATCATTTCCATCCAGTATAGTCCTTGACTTTTAGTCACCAAGACATGCACCTTCCAGCTTATTCCTTTTCTGGCTAGAGTCCCATGCATTGACTTTCAAAGCTTACACTGGGAGGCTTCCTGTCTTTTGGATGACAGTGAGCAGCCCCAGCAAGTCTCTTCCAGCCCTGATGACAAGATCCCTAGGGAAGGGAACTCATTCATGGCTGATGAGTGCCATCTACATAGCACAAACTGTACCAGAGATTTTGTTTAGGCAATGTCATTTAATAATAATCTATCAGTAGTAATGCTGAGATAATGCATGGAGAAGTATGGGCTTCAGAGTTGGTCATGGGTTTAAATCTTAGCTTTAATAATCTGATCCCACCTATAAAATGAAGGTAATGGGGTTTGGATCTTCAGTGTCCCACAAAAGCTCATATGCTTGCCATGATCAGCAGGTGCCACTCTTCAGAGGTGGTAGAAACTTTGAGAGGTGGGGACTAGTGAGAGGCCTTTAGGTAAGGGACCCAGTTCCTTCCTCTTTCTCTCTTACTTCCCAACTATGAGGTGAGTGGTTTTGTTCCAACACATGATTCTACCTTGACGTGCTGCCTCCGAACAGGCCTAAAAGCCATAGGACCAACTGGTCCTGGAATGGAACCTCCAAAATTTTAAGCCAAAATAAACATTTTCGCCTTATAAGTTGATTATGTCACTCATTATAGGGACAGAAAACATGGACATACAGTGTGAGAATTGAGTGAGATGACATGTAAACACCTAGTTATCAAGGGCCTGTCCGTACAAGGTACTTGTAACTTTTTTTATTTTAAAGAGAAAAGAACAAAAACAAAATAAGAAAAACAAAAACAAAACAACACAAAAACCACAAAAATGATACAGAATTTCAAAACAAGATGATAGGAAATCAACAATGGTTGTTGTATTACCTATAGTTATATTCAAAGTAGTTGTTCAGATTATCAGATATAAGGATGCAAGATTGATCAAACAATTAAACACTAACTGTTCCTTTCAATAAACCAATAGAAATTAGTAGTACAATTATCTTAGCTATCTTGTGTACATATACATATGTTTTTCCCTTCTATCTTTCTTTTCTCCTTTCCTTCATCCCAGTTGTCCTTTCCTACTAAGCAGTTTCTTTCTATTTCACAATACTTATTTATACTTTCTTTATTTATGCATTCAGGTTCTTACACTAGGGAGAAAATACAGTGTTTACACATGTGGGTCTGATTTATTTCACTTGTGAGTATCATTTCTAGTTGCACTGTTTACCTATAAAAGCCTCGAGCTTATCTTTCTTTATAGCTGAGTAATATTCCATTGTATAAAAATACCACATCTTTTTTATCCATTGCTCAAATTGATGGCCATTTGGGCTGTTTCCAAGATTTTGCTATGACAAATTGTGCTGCTATAAACATGGCAGCACATATATCACTATGGTATGATATTTTTAATTCTTCTGGGAAAATATACAGAAGGAAAATAGCTGGGTTGAATAGGACCTCTAATCCTAATTTTTGAGGAATCTCCATATTAATTTCTAAAGTGGTTGACCAGTCTACATTGCCACCAGGAGTGAAGAAGTGTTCCTTTTCCCCCACATCCCCTCCAGAATTTGTTATTGGTTGATTTCTTGGTAGTAGCCATTCTTACTGATGTGAGATGGAACCTCAGTGTTGTTTTAATTTGTACCTTCAAATGATCAGTGATGTTGAATATTTTTTCACGTATTTATTTGCCATTAGTATTTCTTTATCTGAGAAGTACGTATTCATCTCAGATGCCCATTTTTGAACTGGGTCTTTGAATTTGGTCCAGTAACTTTTGAAAATTGAAGAGTCAGAATTAAAACTGAAATAAAACCCCTTTCAGAATCCAAATTTGTTATAATGTAAAGAAAGTCTCAATTCTGCCTACACTGTTGGTCTGAAGATTATAAATTGCATAAAGTAAATTTCCTTTGTAGGTTGGGGCTCTATATAGAAAAACATGCCAACACCCCTTCACTGATTCTTATTTACAGAAATTAGACATGCTCTCTCCCATTTAGCCACCCAGATTCAAAAATCTATTTGCGTGTGACCTGTCAGCCCATGTCATCTCATGCTGGCCAAGTGGAAGTCCATGGGATATAGGTACAAGTTCTGCAACCTAGACAGAGATGTGAACTGGACATCAGAATTTAATAACTTTCCTCCACTGATTCTAATAATTGACAGCCAAGTTCGAGAACCACAGGTATCGAGAGAGTACAGAGCCTGACTCTAATGCCTATTAGCTATGTGGACATGGTTAACTCCTATCACCTCTAAGCCTCTGTTCTTTTATAAACTGGAATACTACTTTGCAGTGTTGCTTCAAGATTAAAGATAGTATGCACAAGATGTGAGTTAAATAACAGGTTCAGAATATAATAACATTTTACTAGTCTTGTTGAGATGTACTTTTTATACAGTATAAATCATCATTTTAAATGTACATTTTAATGACTTGTAACAAATATATGTAGACCTATAACTACCCTTCAGTTAAGACATAAGTAGTTCTTGTTTTGCACAGTGGGACTGTAAAAATGACCATGCAAAGTGATCTTGGTGAGCAATGAGAAAAATTTCTATTGTTCTCTGACCTACAGAAGCTTTCTTAAAATATTTAAATCTCTTTTGTTGTCAGTTATAAGTGAATGGAGAAATACAAATAGTAAAATAAATACTTAGTACACTGTAATTTAAAGCACTGGAATCATTGTGAATGAAAGTATTTATTTGTAAAAGCTTATTTGAGAGTTTAGACAGCGCCTGCTTTTGCTTGTCATTTCACCTACCACACAGTGAGCACCGTTTTTATTCCTTGACAAATCTTTCTAAGCTTGGATCCATTTCCAAAACTGTATCTTTCACATTTTTCAAGGTTGCAAAATATTTAAGGATTTCCTTAAAATGAAGTCTGTCTTTTAAGTACCAGTTTTACTTCTCCTGGGATATTGCTATCCTTTTCATGACAATTACTTTACTCATTTATATAAATAAATTCACTTCCACTGAGCCCTCCTCGCTGCAAACCTAGCCTCTCCAACTATGTCAGCTATTTCTTCTGTAGCTTCATTCATATTTAATTCTAATTTCACGTCCAGAATTATCACTTTTCATTTCTGTGTTGCATGTTCATCTTTCTTAGCCAGTTCTCTTCTGTTTAGTCATTTTTGTAAAACATCACATGGGCTTCATTAGGAGGAGACAAACAAGCAATGTAGAAATATGTTTTGCTGTCTTCAAGTCTACTTTGTATATGACAGTACAAAATAACCAACAATGAGCAGGCTTTGGAAGATGTAGTGTGGCCTCTTACCAGCTCCTGCTGCCCGTCTGTTGTCTGTGCAGAGACTCACAGACTGAAGAGCTGGCCTCAGTGCTTGTTCTTCATGCAGCTGCTCTGTTAAGAGACTGTGGCAACTGAAATTTGGTCCATGTCTGTTTGAGGCTGGAATTTGTAAAGTGTATTGTGATGACTGAAAGTATGAAAACTTAAAAGTGAAAAATATGCAAAGCAAAGACTGCTGGTATTAAACATTTCCAAACAGTAAATAACTCCCGCGTGCCCATTTGCCATCAGTCCACCCTTCATCTCCACGCCAGGCCTTGCAAAACACTGACCTGCCTACTGTCACCAGAATTTTGTATTTTCCACAATTTCATGTAAATGGCATCAAAAACTACAAAGTCTTTTGTGTTTGGTTTCTTTCTTTAGTATGATGTTTTTGAAATTCAATCATTTTGGACATTGATGATAGCTATTTTTCTCTTTTCTTTTACATTACTGTACTGGTTTCTCACCTTAAATACAAATTACAAAAAAAAAAAAAAAACGTCCTTGGATTCTATAGCCACCCTCTAGCCACACCCATCTGTCCATCCTTTATAGTGAAACCCTTTGAAATAGTCAGCTCTTTACTCTCCTGCTACTTTCTCAATCAACTGCATTTTGGCTTCAGCCCCCACTGCACCTCTGAAATCACCCCTAGCAGGGTCCTGAACAACCTCTTTGTGCTATACCCTCGGTGACTTCCTTTTTCTTTTCTTTTTTAGCCGTGCACAGTTGCTCCTTTAAAGCCTCCTGGTTGCTTTCCTCCCTCTCTGCCCCCTTCGCCTCAGTCTCCCTTCCTCAGGTTCCCTTCTTTAACATGAATATTCCTTGCAGTGTGTCCTCCTCAGACCTCTGTTCACGTCACTCCGGCAGCCTCAGTAATCTCTGTGGCTTTTCTCCAGCTCCAGTGTCTGCCCTGAATTCCAGCCCTGTGTAGAAGACACTACTGTCTAACTGTCATCTGCATTTCAATGTCTCATTGTTCAAATGTTCAAAATTAAAGTCATCATTTCAATTCCACCCTTCTTTATAAAAACAAACAAAATCAATTCTTCTACTTGTGTTCCCAATGTTAGTAAGTGTAGCAAGTCATTATCAAGTCGTTTGTCCCAATCCCAAACCTACATTTTACTTCTCCCTTACTATTAATGTCCATGTTCATTCAATCAGTGTTTCCTTCCAAATATCAGGAAATCTGTAAAAGCCTCTCCATTCCTAAGCATACTACTCCCATTCTAGCCACTATTACATTTTCCATGACCACTTTGTTTTCCTGTAATCTGCTATTATCACTAAGTGATTTTCCTGCAACACTGATCTGATCTTTGACCTTTGTATTTAAAATTCTTTACTGTTCCCATCCCAAGCTTCTAAGCAAGAAAGGCTTTTCATGACCAGGCCCCTATCACTAGCCTTAACTCAACACTCTAAATTTTACAGATAATCAATACATTGTCTATCTACCACTGGAATGAGAGCCTATGACCCTTTGTCCATTGGGTCTCAAACAGCAGAAATGAGAAATATAATAAAATGTAAATTTTTGGCCATATCTCTCAAGCCTGGATGTTGCCAGATAACTAAACTTCTGTTTGCTTTCAGTGAGGATTATTTCCTTGGCCTAGATGGTAGAGGACATGAGTTCAAGTGATCACAGAACCTCCATGGAGAGACAAGATTGGAAAAATGAAAGGAAGTCAGAGGCTTTGTCTTGAAAGCACAACCTGCAGTGCAGTAACAGAGCCTTTTCACCCTGTCCTTTCCTGCCGTCCATGTCCTGAAGGTTGTGGTCAAAGACTCCCACAGAGGAAAACAGCAGTACTGATCTCTGAGGTTTTCCTCTTGGTGACGCAGAGAATCTTTTTAATAAACCAGCTTCGATTTGGGGGAGGAACACCAGACCCATAAGGCAGACTCCAGTTCCATCTCAGTGGTCTGAATCAAAATAAGCACTCAAGACCTGAGCTAAGACTGTGAGGTTCAGTTATCATCAAGTATTTACCTTCCGAATTCCACTGTTTTTGACACCTCACACCCCACTTCTTTTCAGCAGAGTTATCTCCTCTTTACAGCGAAGCTCTGCTCTCAGCGGGATTCCTACAGAGAGTACAGTCAGTCTTCCCCCTGAGGTAAACAAGAGGCTGAATAAACGTACACTTCAGCATCCTGCAAAACACTGGAACCAAAATAATCATTTGTAAAGAATTTAGCTGCTATTTCGAAGAAAAGATTTCAAAATAGCCACTGTTGAAAAAAAAAGTAATTATATTGGCACCGTCTTGGCACCTGCTTTTTAGCTTCATACAGTACTGTTTTAATTTTAGATCATATATGAAGACACACATTTCAGAGCCTATTCTGCCCTATGAAATGTGCTTAGAAACCAAACAGTCCTTAAAGGAAATCAGGACAACCAGGGACACTCCTGAGCATGGGTGACTTCTTTCTGCGTGAACTCACAGGACCAGAGCAGTCAAGGGGTCTTCAGGGACATCCCATCCGCCTCCCATCTTGCGTTAAGGAAAGGGAGGGTTGCTGGACTGAAGTGATTTGGTGAAAGTCAGATGACTTGCTCAGGGTCACAGCCAAGCTAATGTCAAAGCCAACACCACAAACCTGCTTTAACTCTGGCATATTTTCCCCACAGTATCCCAGTAGGTTCAACAGTAGTCCACAGAACTTTCCTCACCTCTATTCTGAAAGAGCAGGCACATCACACTTGGAACTTACGAACTGCTTCTGACGAATCAGAACACGTAATTCTATCATCCTTAGATTATGGAGCTGGGCCATGCTGTTTCCCTCTTGTTCTAGGGTGTAGGGTACAGTGGGGAGGTGACGACCTCACCACAGACCACACAGTGAGTCCGTGACTGATCCAACTCCCCAGCGCCCGGCTCCCTCATTTTTTTCTGCTTCTAAGTCAACGGAGCTTGTCAACCCCCACGCTGTGAACACACAACAGCAGGAAAACAAAAGGCTGCTTGCTTAGAAAAGACCTGCCTCCCTGCTGAGTGTCACTGTGTGTCCTCTTTATGCACTTGAACGTTCTGTTCTTGCAGACAAGAGGATGGCCATGAAGTAGTTCTCCCACAGGGCCTTGCCCCATGTCTTCATCCACAAAAAAAGCCCCACTAAAGTCTAAGCAGAAGTGTAGCTGAGCAGTAGAGTTGCAGTGGAGGCCCTGGGCAAAAGCCAAGTTGTTAGGACCATTTTGCCACATGTGCCTATCTTAGATCATGCCTCATAAGACTACATGGTCTGCAAGTAAGCATTACTTCTGCTCCAGAAAAGAAACTGCCATTTTCCTTAACAAGATCAATCGCCTGCTTGCAAGGTAGACATAGAGGAGAAACAAATCCATCTCTCCTCGCTCTTCCCCTTAGACGGCATTTCTTCAAAATGTAGATGCCTAGGCTTCCTGTCTCCTTCTGGGAGTGAGGCCTAAACACCTGCATCCTTAACAAGCACCCTAGGACTACACTTCTCCATTGCGACTGCTCCCAGTGCATAGCTGTGAGGGGCACTGATCCCCATTCATTGCTTAGTCAAGGTTGTCATCTTCCAAACAAGGTTGGAACATTTACATAAGACTAGGCTAAGAGTTTGAAATGAAAAGAATCAAGAAATAAGCAGAGACTAACTTGCAAGTAAATCATCTGGGGTATGAGATAGTTTTCTTGCATACTACTAGGTCCCTCACAGGGGTATCTTCACAGCTGGACTCCAGCCTATCCATGAAAGAGGGCTTTTATTAAACCACTTAGGGGGACATGCCTTCATGTATATGGAGACACCTTAAAGTCCAGACTCAGGAAAGGAGAATTCAGGAGCCAAGAATTCCCTTTCTGGCCTGCCAGCAGACTCACTTTCTTATTTTTCTTTTCTTTGTATATGAAACTACCCACCTCTTTTCTCAGTAATTGTTTCAGGAAAAAATCTAAATTTGTCAGAGGTGAAGAAACATAAATGCTCATGGTTTTACCTAAGCTAATGCTATATCCAGAGAGACATCAATTCCAGAAAATAAGAATAAGGGAATTTGGAAGAGGAAGTTTGTAGTAAAACATATTAGTTGTTTGCCAGTCATGCCCAACAGATCTTGATGGTTAGATCCTGGTGATCTGAGATGCAGTAGCTTGTAAACCAGCCTTTGTTTCACTATTCCTATTCAGCCATTTGTTATTCAACTGGTATTTTTGAGCATAGACTGTAAGAAAGACTCTTGCCCCTGTCTTCACAGTACTTAGAGGCCAACAGGGACAACAGCTAAGAAAACAAGTGGGAATTAGCACTGGATGCTATATTACATAATGTTATCTTTGCATTTGTTAACATTAAAAACAATGAAGGAAATACCAGATTATAGAGAAGATAGTAGGGAATTAGCTCTGGATGCTGCATTACATAATGTTACCTTCACATTTGTTACTCAGTTATACAGATGATGGCTCATTCAATTGATCAGTTTTCTCCACCCTCATCTCCATTGTTCTTCCACCCAATCAGGCATCTCCCCTCTGATAATCACTGTACTTTTTGGTTTATTTACTCCCTCGGGCTCTCACATTGGGAAGAGACATGGCTGCTTCAGATTATGCTGTTAACAAACATGGGAGCGCACAGATTGCTATGGCAGGAGGCGGAAAAGCTCCTGTGCTCAAAGACGGTTTCGTGCCCCTATTTTATAACAGAACAAAGGATGTGCCAGGAAGGATTCTGAGACAAACATCAGGCAGAAACAACGACAGAAATATCTCAGTCCAGCAGTTATCTGGCTTTGTATACAGAGGATGCTCTGGATTTGCATAGAAAAGTGACTTTTCTCCTTGGCCCTATGCAAAGAACAAATTTTTAAAAGCAGTAGCAAAAGAGAAGCTACTCTAAAGTTATTGACCTTTCTTGACAGCGCCTCCATTCTTCTCTAACCTGGGTGGTCCCTATTCCTTGGACATGACTTTCCTGACAGCTGCCAAATCTTCCTCAGACATCTACCAAGTGTAAGGAAAAGACATGAAACTACTGCATGCTGACACGAGGGGGAAGGGTGCTTGTACCTAAGTGCAAATAAAGAAAGGAAATGAGGCAAATAGCTAGAAAAAGACTAGGTTTTTATACTTGAGGGGTTTTCTGTTCAGTACACTGGCTCGTGGCATCCTTATAAAGACTTCAATACCCTGATTTTACACATAAGATCCAGGTTATAAGCCTAGATTTGAACCTACATCTGACTCTGAAGCCTACACTTCTACAGTCATTATCTCATTGCTATTATTAATAAATGTGCAAGAAAAAATTTGTTTTTCAGCCTGACTCAACAGACCGGGCTGCAAGTGTAGACCCATCAAAATCAAATCGATTTAGAGAGAGGAGATACTGCTCATTTCACAAGTACAGCCCCTCCCCCACCTCCCTCACCACCAAAGTCTCAAATCCCAGTGTGGAAAAAACCCATTAAAATTCAACTTCATTAAAGTGTGCAGCTTAGATTCCATCCAGTAGAACGTTTATTTTGGATCAAATCCAACGGCAGCAGTTGGGGGAATTAAAATAGATGGAACAAGCCAGGTGTTTTATAGATAAACCTAAACTCCAAGTGGGATTTTCCACTTGTTCAATTAATTAACTTACAAAAATCCATATACTTTCTTTTATCTCTTCTTGGGTCATCTGTTTAATTCTAGGATCCCAAAGCTCCTTTTATGCAGATATTTTTCTGCCAAAATTATTGCAGAGATAAAATGAGCTAGGCAGACTAAGACGTCCACTCACTGTTGAAAGTGAGTGGTGAGGGCTGGGATCTGAACAAAGGAGTTTTCAATTGCTTTGACCTATATGCATCTAAAAAGTATCCTCCAAGGACCCCTCCCCATCCAAAGGCTCACGGTGTCTGAAAGACCATAGCTCCTGATCATTTACACTCAGGTATCTGCACTTAATTTGTTAGAAGTGAAAGGAGACTTATGTGGTAGGAAACACAACTCAAGGAGTCCTGACTCGGTTGTAATGTTCAGTTTTTTAGATACAGTCCATAAATGGTAGCTGTAATTCCTCATCTTATTTGCTTTAAATCAATGTAATGAATTCTGGAGACATCAGTAAAGCCCCACAGATACTCCTACCCATAATTATTGTTCAGTAAATGCTTATGGAGCTTTTGGTATGTTGCCAGGAACTGTTCTAGAGACAGAACTGGACAAAACTGGAAAACTCCTCTGGCACAGATTGCATCTTTAGGATGGGGAAAGCAGACAACAAACAGATAACTGACTACTTAATGTGTGAGGCTGTGGTTAGTCCTGGGTGTGGAAAATAAAGGGCGAGGAGCCATAAGCAATCAGAAAAGGTCACTCTGAAAAACTGACCTTTTTGCAGAGGCAAAGGGAACAAGCTACACAGAGACTGGGGGAAGATTTTCTAAGGTAAGGAATGGTAAAGGCAAAGTTCTAAAAGGAGGACTGTGTAACTCTCACCATCTTGTGCTGTAGCCCACATGACGTAGACACATTGGGCGGCCACAGTGGAAAATAATACGCCTTTCCTTTCTTCTTTTCCCTTTCTCTGTTTCCTTCACTTTTCTTGCTCCTCTCCCTTGCTTTTTTCTTTCTTTTCTCCCTGATCCAAAACTTCACTTACTGAAGCAACCGTTCCAACCCCTTTGCTCTGGGATGGGTGCACTGCAGGCGACAAAGTGCAAGGGTTTTATGGCAGGGCGAGTTCTCTTTACTGGAACCTGCTGACTCCTGGGATTCAGGGTTACAAGGAAGACTTTAAGAGAGAAACAGAAAACATCTTTGTACAATAAGTTTACAGTTTTCTAGCAGGAACTGTGTTTGTAGGGCCAATCTCAGGTGTGGATTTGGAGAAGCATGCCCCTACCTCATCGGCCCCTGTGGAGAAGATGACTTCTGTGTTATCTGTACTTGGAAATCAGGGAGCTTAAAAGGGCCAAGAAACTCACGTGCACGTGTGTGTGTATAGGTGTGAGTGCTGGTGCAACAAACACAGTGTGAGAAGAAGTATAGCACAAGCCCTGCTGTTGTAGTTTAACTACAGGGTAGCCCCTGGGAGTCAAGGGTTGAGTTCTTGTGTCCAGGTGATGAGAAAAAGGATGGAAAAGCAATGGCATCTCGGGACCTCCCCCACCTCTACTTCACACTAACCTCCTTCTTGTCCTTTGTCAACCTGGCACGGAACTCTGCATTTTAGAAATCTGTGTATTTGTTTGATTTGTGGTGGCTTTCTTTTAAACTAATAATACTGCCTCTTCTTGTAGCACTAAGCGCTATACTCTTAAAAAAAAAAAAAAACTCTGAAGCTGAGGTGTAGCTCAGTAGAAAAGTGCTTGCCTAGCAGGCACAAAACTCTGGATTTGATCCCCAGAAATGTCAAAACAAAAACCAAAATAACCCACACACTTAGGTTTATATAAGCAGGTCGACCTAAAAGTTGGCATTGTTATTTCCCAGAATAGAATATTATGAAGACTCCTTGTAATTTGCCTATCTCTCTCTCAGTTTTTATCTGTCTTTTTCTGTCTGCAAAAAATCCCATATCTTCCTTTAAACACACATAACTCCCCAGAGTTAGTTAAAAATGCAACACCATTCTCCCCACCTACTACCAACCCCCCCAATAGATATTCGTTTGACAGAAAGTATATTAAATGCTTCAGCTGAGTTCCTACCTACATCTTTACAACTAACTATAGAGCTTGTGAATTTAACAGCTTATCTGCACCCTTATTTTACCCACCATCCTCCTAGCCATTAGCTGCGCACACAATGCACTGTGGACTCCCCTGCTGTTTATTCAAGAAGAATTGCCATGCATTATTTTGAGGGACGGCTGTATGGTACATTCATCTTGGGTTTTCCTACAGTTTAGAAACTGATAACAGAATTTTTGGCCAATTTTTGGCCTTTGTTAACATTGTGTATAATGCATCCCTGTGTTGTCAGATCACATGGGCTAGAATCATTCCATGTTGGATGTCAGGGTATCCCACTTATACCTGTTGTAACTAGATGGTTCAAAATTTCTCTTATTCTCTTTTAGTGAAAGAACTCTTACCTGAGCACTATTACCTTTCTCTCTTGTCTTTACTATGTTAAACTTTTCCCATCCTGACTATAGTATTTCCCAACTATTTATTCACTTCAGACGCCTCCTCTCTGAGCATTCCGTTAGCAATGATCCACAGCTTCCTGCTAACTAAAATTCTGTGCTCTGGACAAGGTCAGTTGATCAGGTAGCCAACTAGACTCTGTCCTAAGAACTTCCAGGACAACTGTTTGAGCCTAACCCAAACCTCTGATACAGTCTAGGAATATTTTACATATTTGTGTGAGAAGATGTCTTATTTAGTTTTCTTGTTGCTGAGACAAAATATCCAATACCCAAAGTTAAAAGAGGAAGAGCTTATTGTAGTTCACAGTTTGTAAATTTCAGTCCATAGTTGGCTGGCTCCAAGGCAGGGCAGCATGGCACAGGGGCATTGCAGAGCACACAGGCAGAAAGGCAGTCAGCAGCCAGCAACAAGCAATGAGCCCCAGCAGGCCACTTTCTGTCTTATGTTTTATCCAGGCTACACATTCACATCCTTAAACCCATATTATGCTGTGAATCAATCCTAATATCACATCCTTGATCCTGGCATCATATACCCTAGATTCAGCCACTTCTGAAAAGCCCCACCTATGACCACATGAGACTTTGGTGGCATATGTAGATACAGGCCATAACAGAGGACGTGCCTATCCCACAGAGGGACGCAACTACCCCAGGGCCCCTTCTCTGGGAAACAAGACCGTCACAATGGCCTCTCTGGAACTGCAGTGCTCTACCCACTCCCATGCCAGATTCCTGCTCTATTCTGTCAGAGGGACCTGTTAGAATGATAGATGTTACCAATGGAAACCTATCACCAACATAAACCCTCTTAAACCTGCGGATCAGTAAGTTGGAGTCCCTGACTTTGGATATAAGACAGTGGAACAGATCAAGGAAACTTAAATGGAGGAGAAACAGGTGAGTTTTACTTTCATTCCCATGAAATTCAGTGGAATCCACTAAACTCTCTCATGGGACTCCAGTGAGCTAATTAAAGCCCAATAAAGTTCAAATTAGCTAGCAGTCCAGGGGGATTCCTGGATATAAGTTCTACTTGCTCAGAAAAGATCTTCCAAGGCCACTCAATGCCCGGGGTTTATCCCAAACTCATTGTAGCCACCTCCAATACAACAGTAAGAGCACAGGTGGTGACCAGTCACCCAGTGTGCACAGGACTGCAGGGAATCCTGGAATGCAGGATTTTCAGTCCAAAATTGGACTGAAAGATGAGGTCAAGATGAAATTATCACCCTATCAGTGATGATAATTTTGTGAATAATAAGCTCAGATGCTACTCTTCTTTTTCTAAAGTTAGAATAGGTACAGGGGGTACTTTACTTCATTATAGATGTGCAAATCAATGAACCCGTGTATGAACTGTACACACTCTAATGTTTAATTAAATAAAAAATCAGGATCTCTCTGGAAACACTTAGTGACATTCCAAAATTAGTTTTATGGTAATAAAATTTTATGTAATCATGGCAACTATCTCTAAAATAAATGATTTAATGTTTTAATAAAAAAAGAATAGTCTGAAAACAATCTCTGAGAGATTATAAATATTCTCTAAGATATTTGCCCAATTAGAAGCTCTTTGAATCTTATTTTTACCAACAAAGGTTGCTTAGCAACCACCAACAGTCTCTCTTCTCTCATTAGTTCCCTCTGACGCCTTTGCTACTGCAGACTAAAGAGAACAGTTAATGCTCTGTGATGACCTCCTCTCTCCAGCTCATAAACTGAAAAATTAGAGCTTTTAACTGTAAAAGCCCCTAATGCTTATAGGAAGATTTACACAGCTTAAAGTATCTGCCTGAAAGAAGTTGAATTTTATGCTACTTTCACTCATTAAAGCACATGTACAAGTAGGAGGAGTTAGTGCACCAACCACTCCAGAGAGGTAATTGCTTAATTAATCTGATTTATTTGTATATCAGAACCTTGATCCAATTAGCAGCTGGTGGAGGGGATTACACTGTGGAGGGCTAGCTTTGTGCCATGCCTTGACTAGGACTGACTTGGGCTCTTGGAACTGGGTTGGCCTGGCTTAGGTGGATTTAGTAGCAGGGAAGAGAAGGCAAGAAAGAGGAAGAATTAAGTTATGTTATGTACATGTATGAATTCCTCACAAGGAATGTAATCATTATGTACAACAAGCATGTAGTAATGAAAAAATACTATATATATACACACACACATACACACACATATACACACACATACACACACATATATATAACATAACAAACATTATATATATATATATATATATATATATATATATATAAAACCATAACAAAATTTTGTGTTATGGTTTGTGTCTAGATGTCCTCCTAAAGTGCCATGTGGTCATGGGGGTACTTTTCAGAGGTGGCTGTATCTAGGGTTTATGGGATCAAGGGTGTATGATTACTAAATCAGTTTACTGATTGGTTTGGCATAGTTCTGGCTAGAATTAAGGGTGTGAGTGCTACACCTGCTCTAGGGAAGGTAAACTGCAAAAATATGAGATAGAAAGAGGGCTAATGTGCGCTTGCCTGCCTGAACTATTTCTCCTTTATGATGCCCCTCTGCCGTAGAGGCAGCCTACTATAGACTGAAACCTCTACAAACTGTGAGCCAAATATTTCCTTTTAACTTTGAGAGTCAGATAAGAGAGAAAAGTAACTAAGAAGCAAGAGAAAAATAACTAAGACAGGCTTGATAAAAACTTCCATCTCTTTAATCCTTCCTAACCTGGAGTTGTTGAAACCCTTACCCAGGATGCCAAGGGAAATGTATGTTTTCATTTATTATAAAACTATAGATTCTTTCCCTTTATGAAGACTATTACACCTTCAGCATTTGCATTTGAAATGACTTCTTCCCCATAGCTGAGATTTTAATACATTTTAGAGAGTTCACGAGTCTTGTGATAGCAATGATTTTTTAAAGCTCATTTTTAAAGACTTCGTTGAGTGTTATAATTTAAGTTTTATTCTTTAATACATAACCACAAAATATCAGCTATAGTTGTTTGTTATCTTGTCTCTTCTGGCACAACATCTCTCTGCCCCATCTTTTTTAGTTTTTGCTGTGAAATGTTCTGTGTTGCTATGCATGATTGTAGGGAAAGTCATAAACTTACAGTTTTTGAGCCAAAACACAAATTCTAAACTGATTCTCCCCTTAAAAATGTGTCTCAAATATAATAGTGCCTAGATTCTATGGTATTTCCTGATTATTCTCATGAATAACAGTTCTGTGTGCAGAAACACAGTATCTCAATTAGATATTCATTATTATATAGACTTCATTAAGAGAAATATCTAAATGAAATTCTAAGAAATTAAAGATCTAACCTCCAGTACAGACTGTCACTCTCTGCTATTATCGCAGTCCTATGTTTGTATTGTTGTTTTCCTTTTCTGTTAGTAATTGTTAGCCTGTTTAACCTGGTTTTATTTTGTTTATGTTTGTATTTCCGTGCTAGGCTATGTGGAGAATTTTTTTTTAAATCAGCCTAATTATTCCACAAAATGACAGACACGGCTTTTATCTGCCCAAAGCCCACATTTTGGAGGCCTTCCTACTTTAACAGAAGTGTTCTGGCAACTTCCGTGTAATCTCCCTGAGAACCTGTGTTCACCCTGCATCTCCAGAGACCCAGTTCTTGGCACATAGCAGGTGCTAAAGGAAGAGAAGAAAAACGAAATCTAATTCCAAAAGTCCAAAGAAGACGACACACCATGGCACAGGCTATGAGCTCAGAAATTCTAATAAGTTCAGTTTCATGCAGTTTCCATCAGAATAAAAAATATATGTGCACAAATTTATAATTATACATCCTGTATTATCAAATATATGCCTGGTAATAGAGAAATTCCAGTTTGGTGAAGCGTTAATGAGAATGGATCCCTTCAAGTATGATTTTCATAGACTAGTTCTGGCTACGTACATTTCAAACTGTGTTTTCCTCCACTATCTAACCCCAAGTCTTGAGGGTCAACTGAACACAATGATTTTATAAACAATTTTATAAAAATTTATATAAAAATTTTATGAAGATAATTTCATGATTTTCCCTTAGATGTTTGCATTTTATTAGTGTATATTGATTTGCAGAGTAATGGCTTTCATTGTAGCATTTCCATACATGTATCTAACATGACTCGATCATTCCCTTACCCCTCATCCAACCCCCTTTATCTTCTTTGATAGTCTTTTCTACTTTCATATTGTCTTTTTTCTAGACTTCACATATGAGAGAAAACCATGTGATCAAGGTTTATGTGCCTTGACAGGATGTTCTCCAGTTCCATTCATTGTCCTACAAATAGGAATGTGGAATGTATGCACAATGGACTATTATTCAGACACAAAGAAGGATGAAATCATATTTTTATCTATTTGCCCATTAATGGGCACTCAGTCCGATTCCATGACTTGGGTGTTGTGAACCACACCACAATAAACATGGGTATGAGGTGTGCTGTTTAAGCTTGATTGTCAGCATGTCTGATTTAAGAGCCTCTTGGAGAGGTGATTAGATTGTTTTGACACCGATCTCCTTTTGATGCGTTCACAGTGCAGTGGGCTATTAGAAGGAGAGAAGGTGTAGTTGGAGAAAGTGAGCTATGGGGAGTGACTTTGGGAATGATATCTGGTCCTCAACTACTTACTCTCTGGTGTTTCTTCCTGCTCTCTGCCTCCTGCATGCCATGAGCTGAGCAGATTTCCTCCACTATGCCCTTCTAACATGATGTTTCTGCCTTGGGGCCAACTGACCATTGGCTTGAACCTCCAAAACGATGAGCCAAATTAAACTTCTCTTTTTAATTTGCAGATGTTAGGTAGTCTGTCCCAGAAGTGGTCAAACTAACCAGTACAACAGATATCTGTATGGTATACTAACTTTAATTCCTTCAGATGTGTATCAAGGTATAGCCCAGCTGGATCACATGATACTTCTATTTTTGGTTTTCTGAGGAACCTCCATACTGATTTGCATAGTGTCTGCACAGTACAATCCTTTATAATGCACCTTTATGTGTTGGCAAAGTTTACAGTTTAACCATTTGGCTTCATGGTTAATATTTCCCTTATTTGTTCAGAGTGAGCCTGCCACCCATCACTGGTGGCAAAGAGGAATTGAAGGGGACATCCCAGGCTTTCTAGGCATTAGTCTATAGGAAAAGAGGGAGCCAGCTTTCTCCTTCTGTTTGTTCTTCCTACTGAAGTTGTTAAGATGGAACGATGGGATGAACCAGCATGTGAGGGCAAAGAAGTCCACATAAAGGAAAGCAAGACAGAGAGATTTCAGTACCGTTTAAGTACTTGAATGGAGCCATACCTGAATCTGGCTACATCTCTGCAATATCCTGTTCTGTGAGTCAACCAGTGTACCTTTTGTTGTACCTTGTATCTAGGTACCTCTCCCAAACCCTCATGCAGACATAGATGGGGCATTTCAGAAGTGGCTGGATTCAGGGTGTTTAAATGTGAATTAAGAGTATGATATTGGGCTGGGCTGGGGATATAGCTCAGTGGAATAAGCGCTTGCCTAGCAAGCGCAGGGTTCTGAGTTCGATCCCCAGTACCGCCAAAAAAAAAAAAAAAAGAGTATGATATTGGGATTAAAGCTGTGGATAAAGGAAGCCCACTATGAGTATGGGTGGCACAAGTTAAGAGGCTTGCAGCCTGATTGTTGTAGAAAGAGACAGCGAGAAGGCAGGTGGCTGCTGCTGCTTGCTGCTGCTGCCTTCTGCTGGCCATGCTATGAACAGTTCCTCTTCTGTGATGCCCCTTTGCCTTGGATCCAGCCAACTATGAACTGAAATCTGTACAAACTATAAGCTTCCTTTAACTTGTTGGTATTCGGTATTTTGTTCTAGCAATAAGAAAAGTAACTATGATTCCTTTGAATTGAAGCCAGTTAAACATATTTCTGTCATTTGAGGCCACAAGTCCTAAACAGTGTATGAAATGATAATTGTCAACATTGTCCTCCTAATATACTGAGAAATCTTCACATTGTTGAGAAAAAATTAATTAGGGTTATATGGATAGCTCCTGCAATAGAGGTCTGAAAGTGAAAGATCTTCTGTATCTCTGTTTTCTCTTTCATTTGCTTATTTTAATCAAAAGGCACAAGTACCTTCAACTAATAATGATAGTAATACCTACTTGTACATGGCACTTTAACATTTCAAGGTGATTTTAACACATATTTTCTTATTTCATCCTCAGAGAAAATAAACATTTTTATCATAGTATTTCATATGAAGAAATCAAAACTCAAGGAGATTAAGTGATTTGTGTAAGGCATGCAGCTGGGGTGGGACACAGCCAGGACTAAAATGATTATATCTTATATTTGTAGATTACATGATACTCTGCATAGAAGACCCCAAAAAGTTATATTTCCTAATCCCTGTATTTTATGTGGGATTATATACCATACTTCCCTGCACATATGTGCAGATAATTTCACTTCTTCCTTCCCCATCCTTATTCCTTTTATTTCCTCTCTCTTGTATAATTGCTCTGGCTAATGTTTCCAGAACTATGTTGAAAATGAGTGGTGATAGTGGACATTCTTCTCTTGTTCCTGATTTTAGAGTGAAAGCTTTCAGTTTTTGTCCATTTAGTATGACGTTGGCTGTTGGTTTGTCATAGACAGATTTTATCAAACTGAGATAAAATTTTCTGTAGGGTTTGTATCATGAATGAGTGCAGAACTTTATCAAAAGCTTTTTCCACATCTATTGAGATTATCATGTGATTTTTGTCTCTAACTCTGTTGATACAGTGTATTACATTTATTGATTTGCATATGTCAAACCATTCCTGCATTACCGGTCTTAATCCCACCTGAGCATGGTGTGTAATCTTCTTGATGATCTGCTGAATTTTGTTTGCTAGTATCTTATTGAAGAATTTTGCATCTATGTTCATTATGGAGATTGATCTGTAGTTCTTTTTAATTTTATCTTCTCTGGTTTAGTATTAGGATAATACTTGCCTCCAGGAAAGAGTTAAGAAGTATTTCTTCCTTTTCAATTTCATTAAAGAATTTGAAAAGTATTGGCATTAAGTCTTCTTTAAATTTCTTGTAGAATTCAGCAGTGAATCCCTCAAGACCTGGACTTTTCTCTGTTGGTAAGTTTTTAATTACATTTTCAATCTCATTAACTGATGTTGGGTTATTCAGAATTTTTATATCTTCTTGATTCAGCTTTAGTAGTTCTATTTTCTCTTCCATATTTTGTTTTCTATGTTTATACTTGCCAGTTTCTCATGAAGTTTTATCACTAGTATTTAGGTTCCCCTGGAGGGTGTCTGATCTTCAGGGATGTCTTCTAGATGTGGGTGGTTTCTTACAGCTATCCCAAGGCCTTGGCTTCCCAATTTCTAAAGGATGCAAGATTACTATTTGGCTCAGCTTCTAATCTTTTGATACTGGGCTATGGTGGTGATTATGACCTCATATAGTCACAGTGTTAACATGCAGGACAGAAAAACTGTTTATAACACATATGACATCCTGACTAAAGTATTACAGTTAGCAATAACAATAGTTTCAAGGGCAGCTTAACTACTGGTAAACCATGGTAACCATTAACCTGTTAAAATGGGGTTAAAATGGTTAGGGGGACAGGCTAACATGATGAGTGAGGTCAAATATAGTAGTCAGGGCTGGGAGGTTAAGGCTGATCACCCAAGATTGGGAAACTGGAGGACACAGGAGGGAAAGAATAAAATAGAATGCAAAGCAGTAGTCATAAATAGCAGATGTTTACTCATTTGAAAGTTTAAATTCAAGAAGCAGTTGAGGAAGGAGAGAAAGTGAGTCTATAGAAGAGAATGAACAAAAAAAAAGGTAAGAAACCTAAACATTGAAAAAAGAAAGGAAAAAGAGAAAGAATGAAAATGAGCTGAAGAAAAAAAGGAGATAAGCAAAAGATAGGTAAGAAAAATAGAAAAAGAAAACATAAAAACTCCAAATACAAAAATAACTACTAAATATAGAAGAAAACAGGATGGCATCCAGTCCAACAGGAGAGGGATGTCCAATCAGACAAACAAGGGAAAATGAAAGTAGTAAACTACTTCTGGTACTTACAGTTCTGTGATAGTGTCCATAATTAATCCCAGAAGTATATTAGGTATGGATCTGATCTTGGCCTCTGGATGTGGGGCCTGAGACTGGACTTCTGCTGGTGGAGTTCTCTGGAGTTCAATCACCGGCTCCTCACTGCTGAATCAGACACTTCCATGCTGCTGGTCTCACCAAGTACTCTGCCCTTCGAGATCGTGTGTGTGTGCCCGTTCACTTGGGACCTGGCTGTTGTCCTCGGTCTCACATCTTGGGGTTCCTGTCAGTCTAGTTGACAAAGATGTGTGTCCTTACATTCCTCTCAAAGACCCGCCATCCATGAGACAATGGAGCAAGTGCAGAGCCTGGACTCACACTCTGCTCTCAGGCCCCATCTTTCCTCAGAGAATTCAATACTTTCTTTATTGCTGGGACAAACACCTGACACACAATTTAGGAGAGGTTTATTACAGTGCATAGTTATAGTTCATGTTTGGCTGGCTCCGAGGCAGGAAGACATGGGGGAGGGACCTTGGCAGATGAAAGCTGTCCAAGTCATGGTGACCAGGAAGCAAGCAGAGAAGGGAAGAACTGGAGACAAGAAGACACCCTTCTAGGTCACGTTCTCAGTGACCCACCTCTTCCCTCCAGACTCTGCATCCCACCAGCACAAATAGCTTCTGAACTCACCAGGAGACAAATCCACCAACGTGTGTAATGCTCCACCTTCCAAAATCTCCATCTCTAGGCACCTGAGAATCTTTTCTGGGGGTATGATATTCTAGCTATGAACCATAACAAGGTTGATGATGGAATTATGGTTGCTAATTACCTGACATTAAAATAGATGAATTATTCTGGATTATTTGGGTTGACCCAATGTAATTGCAGGATCCTTAAAAGTGGAAAAGGAAGGCAAAACCAAAGGGTATGAGAAAAATATCACTACAGAAGAAAGATCAGAAAGTTGCAATGTTACTTGCTTTGGAAATGGAGGACGGAGGCTACCAGGTAAGGATGTGGGCACCTCTCAGAAGCTGGGAAAAAGAAAATGAATTCTCCCCTAAAGCTTCCAGAAAGGAATACTTCCCCTGCTGGCATCTTGATTTTAGCCCAGTGAGGCCCCTGTTTTATTTCTGACCTACAAAACTGTAAGATGACCCATTTATATTGTTGAAATTTTGAAGTTTATGGTCATTTGTTACATCAATAATAGAAAGTTAATATAGTTACAAAGAGAAATGAAAGCATATGTCCACAAAAACTTGCTTGACAATACTCTGAGCTGCTTTGTTTGTAATCATCATACCTGAAAATAGTATTAATTACCACATGGTATAATGATCTGATGAAGTCTTGCCAATAAAGAGTATACTACTTATACATGCCACAACATGAATGCATCTCAAAACTATGTTGAGTAAAAAAGCAGTTATATGCTATGTGATATCTTTTAGATGAAGGCCTAGAACAAGCAAATCCAACCTATGGTGAAAAAGCACATAATGGTTTTCTCTGGGAGAGTGAAGAAGGAATTGACTGAGAGCTTTCCAAGATGAAGGTAATATTCTACATCTTAATAAGTATTTCAGACACACAGGTTTATACATTTGTGCAGTTTCATGGAATGGGTTATGTACTTTGTTGTGGGTTGAACTGTGCTCCCCAAAATTTATTTTAAAGTCTTAACTGTTAGGATCTGGGACCATTACTACATTTGGAAATACAGTCTTTACTTGAGTTAAGATAAAGTCATACTGGATTAGGTTGGTCCCTAAATCCAATGACTGGTGTAATTATCAAAAAGCCATATTAAGATCCAGAGCTGCTGAACACCATATGATGCAGAGCCACAGGTCACAGTGACGAACCAGGGATTGCTAAGGATCGCTGGCCAGCAGGGAGGCAAGACACAGCTTCTGCCTCAGAGCCTTCAGGGGAAACCAACCTAACCAACACTTTAATTGCAGACTTCTGTCTCCACAACTGGGTGAGAATAAATGTCTTTTTTTAAGCCACTCAATTTGTAATAATTAGTTATGACAGCCATGAGGAACTAATACATACTTAATTTTATAGCCTCCATCCTCCATTCCCAAAACAAGTAACATTGCATTTTATTATATGTAAATTTTACCTTAAAAAGAAAACCATAAAATACTGAATTCTAGGTTTTTTTAATATGTATGAGAAAATTTTAGCCGTCAAGTATCTGAAACTGTTAGAATTTTTGAAACTAAAGGGTGAGTATATAAGTCTTCCATGAATAATAAATCTTTTCCATGTTCTGTAATTGGAAAACTTTCATGATCACATATTGGGGAAATGATTGTGAACATTATGAGTTAAATAAACAGTTTAAGTGAAATGGAGTAGAGCAGAACAGAAATGCAAAAATAAGGACAAGCATTGTTTAATTTCAACTGTACATAATATATTTGCATATATGTATGTGCTATCATATTTTATAACATAAATTTACCTTCTTCCTGGAGGTCATGTCACAAATATTAGAGAAATACTTTCTTAGGCCATAGCCTTTTCTCACATTTCCTCTTTTCTCCTCACATACTGCATCAATATTTTTATACCCACACCCACCTAGTCCATGCATCATTTACTCAAGTTCAAAGCTCTTGCTATAAAAATGTTTACATATCCATCTCTCTTTGATCCATCATCATGGTTAATGAACCACATTCTCCTTAAACATGATTTCTTCCAAGGGAATTCATGGGAGACGCTGTAAGCTGTATTTATATCTTCAAAATCCCAGGGTAGCTTTCAGTAATTTTCTGAAACAGGACAATAAAGGGAAGCTTAAAAAAGTTAGTAAAGCCTTTACCAGATGTCCTCCCTTTGTCATTTCTTGGAAAGCACAGGAAAAGTAAGATAGCATCACAACAAAAAATGTTTAGTCATAAACCCTTCAGCTAGAGATGAATTCTGCCTAGAAAGTATATGAATTTGTATAGACACTGTTATCATTTATGTTTAAAGATAACATGAATCATGCTAGTTGGGATATTGAAAAAATGGACTGATTAAATTAAATTAGAATTATTTGAATCCACTATAATGTTATGTTTACAATTTCAATATTATAGTAAGTTGTTCATTTCATTTTAGTTCAGTCAACACTTACTTAAACAAGTAGTATGTTAGTCTCAACAGTGTGTCAGGCACCCTGCTATTAGTGCAGGGGATTCAGTGGTGATTAAAACCAGCCTCAGCTCCTCAGGAGTTCATGGCGTAGGACAGACACACAAACAGTTCATTTCGAGAGTCACGTAGGTACTACCCATAGGTATATCTGTACAGTTCTTGAGTTTTAATCTTTGGCATGTGGAAAGCCAGTTTTGTCAGCACCATTTATTAAAGAGGCTCTCTTTCTTCCAGTGAATGTGTTTAGTACATTTGTCAAAGAAAAGCTGGCTAAGTATGTCTGGAGTTGTCTCTGCATCTTCCAGTCTGTTCCATTGGTCCTCAAGTCTGTTTTTCCGAGAGCACCATGCTGTTTTTATCACAATAACTCTGTACTGTAAGTGTCCGGCCATTCTAGTTTACTTGTATGATATTAGAGTTGAGGTGTTTTTTAAATTAAATTTATTGGTAACTTTTAAGTATAAAGAATGATTCCATTGATTATAGGGAATTTGTACCTGTACATGATATAACTTGAGTCCTTTACCCCCCATTCCCTACCCTCCCTTCAACCCGTCTTTCCTGCCCTATTTATGAAACTTTGTTTCCATTTTTTCCCTTCTTTTGTCATTTTTTTTCTTTTCCTTCTGTCTTTCTCCGCTTCCCCCTCCTTAGTTCTCCTTCCCTTTTGGACATTTTCTTCTTATTTCATAATATCTATTACACATTTTGGTTCTTATTTACACTTTCAGTTTCTCACTCCAGAGAAACAATGCAGTATTTACATGTGTGTCTGATTTATTTCACTTAAAAATATGGCCTCAAAGTGCATCCATTTACCTAGAAATATCTCCAGCTTAGCCTTCTTTATGGAAGAGTAGTACTCCAATGTATAAAAAAAAACCACACATCTTCTTTATTTGTCATCAATTGATGAGCATTTGACCTGTTTCCAAGATTTAAACTGCCACCATAAGCATGGGTGTGCACATATTGCTGAGGCGTGGTGTTTGTAATTCTCTTGGGAAGATACGCAGAGTTTTTTAGGAATCTCCACATGAATTTACAGAGTGGTTGCAGTGGTCTGCACTTCTACCAACAGTGGAGGAGGGTTCCTTTGTCCCCACAGCCCCTCCAGCATTTGTTATTGGTTGATTTCTTGATAAACAGCCCTTCCTTCTGGGACAAAATGGAATCTCAGTGTTGTTTCAATTTACTTTTCTTGAATGACCAGTGATGTTGAACATTTTTCACCTATTTTTTTTGCCATTTGTACTTCTCCATCTAAGAAGTATCTATCTATTCATTTTAGATGCCCATTTTTAGATTGGGTCTTTAAATTGGGGGGGGATCTGATTTTTTTGAGTTCTTTACATACTCTAGATAGTAGTCCTTTGAGGAACAGCTGGCAAAAATTTTCTCACATGTAGGTTGTTTCTTCACTCTGTTTGTGCTTTCTTTAGCTGAACAAAAGCTTTATAATAAGAAAAGACCCAGTTGTTTATTCTGTGTAATATTTCTCTTGCAGTTTGGGTTTTGTTCATAAAGCCTTTGTCTCCAAGAGTTCTACCTATTCTATATTTCTGCAGATTTAATGTGTTTGTTTTAATATTTATATCTTTGATCCATTTTGATTTTAGTTTAGTGCACGGTAAAAGATATGGGCCTAGTTTTAATTGGCATGTGGAAAACCAGTTTTTTCAGCACCATTTATTAAAGAGGGTCTCTCTCTTTCCATGAACCTGTTTGGTACATTTGTCAAAGATAAAGTGGCTAAGTATGCCTGGAGTTGGTTCTGCATCTTCTAGTCTGTTCCATTGGTCCTCAGGTCTGTTTTTCTGACAGTACCATGCTGTTTTTATCACAATGACTCTGTATTATAATTTCAAATCAGGGATTGTGATGCCCCCTGCCTTGCCTTGGCTGCCCAGAATTGCCTTTGCTATTCTAGATCTCTTCTAGTTCCAGATGAATTTTGGAATTATTTTCTCCATCTCTATGAGACATGCTGTTGGGAGTTTGATAAGGATTGCATTAAATCTGTATAGAAATTTTGGAAGTATGGCCATATTCACTATATTGGTTCCTCCTACCAATGAGCAAGGAATATCTTTCTACTTTCTGATGTCCTCTTCAATCTCCTTTTTCAGAGTACTGTAGTTTCCAATATAGAGGCCTTTTGCTTCCTTTTTGAGATTGACTCCTAGGTATTTCATTTTTCTTAGAGCTGAGTCTTAGGGAATGTGCAGACACTTATTATCTAGGGAAAGAAGGACCCGGAAGGGAGCGGATGTATTCCCTGTTGGTTTCCATAGAAAATGGCTCTAACTATAGCAATTGTCTTTTCCTCAGTGGAGTTTTCAAGCTTAAGACCAACGCTTAATTGCTCCAGAAAACAGAAGCTCTAACCAGGAGCTGACTCTGAGACCTGCCCTCGCTGCCTTCCTCTCTTCCTTCAAACCTTTCATCTTTCCTCTAAATATGAAATGGAAAGTTGTCAAAGATTTAAAGACTTTTAGTCTGAATATCTGACAGATCAGTATTTTGCCCAGTTTATTTACCTATTTTGTTTCACTCTAAAAGGAGCAGGATAAAAAATAAAATAGAAACATTAAAAAGAAGTGGTAGCAAATACACGGTAGGATTTGGGTAGAGACATGACTCTGTGGATCAGAGAACAGTAATGAAATGCAAACAGAAGAGGAGGAAAGCTATTACGTCAAAGAATTGCCAAGGGTTCCAAAACAGAACAGGAGCCCCTTGGACACGAAAGTGGAGGGGGGCATTTACCTTTCAGTAATGAGGCGTAGTGAGCACTCGAGGGAAATGCTGTTCTCTCAAGTTAGTATGTGATCGGGAAACAAGGCTTCTATTTTTAACCCTGAGATCTACAACTGCTTTAAAGCACATGAAGACTTACTATACTGAGAACTTAGGACTGCCCATCTTGAGAAGGAGAGATAAAGAATATCAGATGACAAAGAAAATCTCTAACTTTTATTAAATCTTAAAGACAGTCCAGACACTTTTTCTTCTAGAAGGGTAGATTCAAGAGTATGTGCACGGTTGTCCTCTTCCCAAAAGTAAAAAATAAAACAAAACAAAACAAAAACAAAAAGAACTATTGTTGAGAGATTTCTAATTCTCCCCTGGTGGAAGGCAGATAGAAGCCAAAGCAAAGGCCCATCTGACCTCAGAACAGCGGAAGGTCAGGAAGGTCCAGCCCAGTCATTTCTGGAGTCGGGACATTCTCAGGTTCCTGTGAAGACACACAGCGCTGGCCCCAGACAGTCTCCTGTGAATGACAGTGACCAGAGGCAAGATCTACCCACATTTATAAAGCATCACAGGAGGAAACAGGAATAACCTGGAGTCGACTGTACTCAATCCAGCAGGCCATTAATTAGGGACTGGTAAGAAAATGTATCCAAGCTTAGAAAATTGGCAAACAGGTTCTAGCAAGTCTTTTCTGTGTTATGATGGAGTATTGTCTGACTTCCCTAAGGAAGAGTACTTAATATTTTAGAGCAGAAGTCATGAAACTTTAGCTTGTAAACTAGCACTTGTTTTTTAAAAGTCTTATTGGAACACATCCATATTCATTTATGTATTTATGGCTGCTTTTGTGTTATAAAAGGATATTTGAGCAGTTTCACTACAGACTAAATGGCATACAAGCCTACAATATTTACTGCCTAGATCTTTAAGGAAACTTTGTGAAACCTCTGTTCAATGAGCATGTACTTTTGCTTGATTTAGTGTTTGCTACTGATTAGAAATCAGATTCTGTGGCACTATGTATTAACATGTAAAAGATTAATATTTTGCAGATGATTTCTGCCCGGTAAGAGATAACACCATGGATATAAGTTTATTTCTGTGTGGGAAATTAGCCAGTTTTATATACAGTCTAGCAAGCTTATTCCAATATTATTTCTTTAGTATCTATATACTGTATACTAATATCTTGGGTTTTCAAAAACAAACTTTTAATTTTAGAGCAGTTTAAGATTTATGGAATTATTCTAAGGATAGTATGAAGAATTTCTATGTAAACAAGACTTTATTTCCCCTATTATTAAAAACTTCCATTAATATGAGGTGCTTGTCACAATTAATGACTCAGTAATGATGTATCATTAAAGTCCACACTTTATTCACATTTCCTTGCTCTTCCCCTAATGTCCTTTTCCTGTTCCAGAACCCCAGCCCTGACTGCGTCAGGACACACGACATGTATCAGTTGTGTCTTCATAGACACCTCTCATTCTGACAGTTTCTCTAATGGTCCTTTCTTTAGGTGATCTTTAGAGTTCTGAGGGCTACTTCGTAGTTGTCCCTCAGTTAGGATTTAAGGAAAGCAAACACAGAGATCAAATGTCACTTCATACATCACCCCAAGGGTGCTTACTATCAGTGTGACGTATTGTTGATGTAAATATGATCACTTGCTTGAGTAGTGTTTGTCTAATTTCTCCACTGTAAAATTACTGTTTAAACTGCAGTCTTTGGAAGGTAGTCTGTATACAAAACTGCGCCTAAAGAGTGAATTTTACTCCAGTTACTTAAGCATGTAGTATCTGCACAAGTATTTAAACTATTTATCCTTCCTAATTCAATTATCTGTCCATTCATTTATTTATTTCCGTATGAACTCATGAGTATTTTCTTTATACTTTGGATTTAAACCCAATACCGTATGACTTTATTTTATTGCTCAGATCTTTCAACCTTTGGCCCCTGAGAGTTCTTTCAGTTGCCTTTTGTTCATTTTGACATGTTTCAATCATTGGGTTTGCTGAGTGCCCTTCAACTTTCTAGAAGACGATGATTCAGGCAAGAGATCTTATATATCTCTTGCTTTAGTCCTAGAAGCAGCCATTTCTCTAAGGAGAACTAGTTCCTTTTATTGGAGAATGCTAGTTGAAATAAATATGTGGGCACAAGAGATGACCACTGTTACTAGGTAATCATTACTTTTTAACCCTCTTAGCTGGCAGAGCGAGGAGATACATGTGTGCTATGTTTCTTGTGTATATACTTCCTTGTGTATAACATATTTATAAATATTTTTATATTCACCATGCATGCCCATATTAAGTGAAACATAAATTCATACTGATGTCTATAATTTAATCCATCATTATAAAGACCATTTCAGTCTCTTCCCTCATGTAACCTCCTACACCTATAGTGAGAAACTTGGCTGCCACCATCTGCCATCCATCTGCTTAGTTATTCAGTTCCAGTCTGCATGTATAGTGGCTTCATAATTGTTAACTTCCACGCCTGTGGGAAACATTGTCAACCAGAGTACTGTACTCATGTTCAATCTATTTTGCCCTTAGTTTTACAGATGCCACTCATTTCCAGAGTTGCTTAGGTCAGCCCTATTTCACCCACCCACTTCAGTGAGGTAGATTCATAAATGTGTAATGTTAGATTGTTTTGTTACATTCTAAACTCCATTCCCAATCTCTTAACATGTTTTTTAATGTGATATAGTAGAGCTTAATTTTTGTCTTGTAATATTTTTTTGGATTTTGACACATGCTGATTACCTTATATTCCCTGTTATATTATTTTATAGAATCATTTTGTAGCCTTTAAAAAACCCCACCTCTACCATATCTCTTCAATCTCAAACTCCTACCTCCACCCCATACTGAATTCCTGCCAACCACTGATCTTTTCCTAACCTTTTCCCTTTTCCTGAATGCCACATAATTGAAATCACATGATATACAGCCATTTCAATCCGGTTTCTTTCATTTAAAAATGTCTTACCTGCCTGGCAAGTGCAAGGTCCTGAGTTTGATTCCTGGCACCAAATAAATAAATAAATAAATAAATAAATAAATGCCTTGAAGTTTCAGCTATATTTGTACATAGTTTGGTAGCAAATTCTTTTTTATCAGTAAGTTACATTATATTGAGTAGATGTACGATAGTTTATTTATCTGTGTACTTATTAGTAGTCATCATTGCTACTTCGAGTTTTTGGAGATGATGAGTAAGGCATGAGAATGATGAGAATAAACATTCACACACCTACTTTTGCGTGGACATGCATTGTTTAGAAGTTAGCTGGGTAAGTACTTAATAGCAAGATTAGTGGATCATATGGTATGACAATTTTTAGTTTTGTAGTAAAGAGCCAAATGCTTTTTGATGTTTCTGTGTTGTTTTGCATTCTAACCAGCAATAAATAAGAAATCCTGTAGCTCTGTATGCCTGCCAGTGATGACTACCATCAGATTTGTGTTTGAGCTACTCTAATAGGTGTGTAGTAATTGTTTTTTAATTTGAAATTCCCTCCTGACCAATGACATTGAATATCTTTTCATCTGCTCATTTGATACTTTCTCTGGTACCTGCTTGTGTCTTTTGCTAATTTTTAAGTAGAATCATTCATTTCTTATTGCTGAGTCTAACAATCTTTTTAACTTTTGATGCAAGTTTTTGTCCATTTTTTGTTTTGCAAATGTTTTCTTCTGGTGTGTGGCTTGTCTTTTCATTCTCTTAAAGTCTCTAGCAGAGCACAGTTCTTTTTTAAGCGTTCTGTTCATTTTTTTTCTCTTTTTGTGTTGTATTTAAAAATTAATCACAACTGTGGAGAGCCGTTTGGAGATTTCTCCGCAAACTAGGTCTAGAGGTTCCATTCAAACCAGCTATTCCTCTTCTGGGTATTTTCCCAGAAGATCTGAAAACATCATATCACTCTGACATATGTGCACCCATGTTTATAGCAGCACAATTTGTAATAGCTAAAATGTGGAAGCAACCCAAGTGCCCATCCACAAAAGA
>PVLD010020042.1:0-34869 GCA_004027595.1 Dinomys branickii
TCCCTACTATCTTATCTATAATTTGGTATTTCCTCTAATGTTTTTGTGTTAACTAATGTGAAGATAACTATGTAATACAACATCCAGTTCTAATTCCCTACTATATTCTGTATAACTTTGTATTTTCTGTATTGTTTATGGCTTTTCTGGTTCATATGTCTCCATTCTTTTGTCTTTAAAATAAAATTAAAAAAAAAATAGTCAATGGATGCTTAGCAAGCATCATGGTTAAGTCCTTTTACTTACATTATCTCATCTAATCCTCTCAAAAATGTGACAGTAGTTGTTACTGTAAGCCACATTTGCAGCTAAGGCTCGGAAGATCTGAAAGGTCCTGAGCCTTACTGAAAAGGACACAGCTAATAAAGGGCAAAATCAAGAATTTATCCCAGGTGTCCCTGACTCCATCATGCAGGCTGTACTGCCCTGTGTGAGCTTGAACCATATCCATTCCACAAAGGTTTGCTCGTCATCCTGCCTAATGGGAAGCCATTGAGCAACTGGAAACAGTGTGAGTTATTAGAAATACCCCTTCTGTTAACTATGGCAGTGGGGTACAGAAAGATAAGACTGGTCTCTCTGGAAGCCCCATCTTTGGTTGGCATCTCCTGCATGTGGACCTTTGCCGAGACATGCTGCTTCTCACTGCCCAGGTTCCTGAGCCCATTCACTGAATGGAAGCCCAAGATACTTGATTCACTGTGAAACTTCAAGAAGGACTTGACCCTTTCTGGGCCTCATATCCTTTATGTGGAATAAGAAGAGACTGGGCTCATAGACCCTCAAGAATCTCTCCAGCTGCAACATTACTGTTCCCTCTGATATTCTCTGGGACTCTGCAGTTAACAGTGCCACTTTTAGCCACTTAGCCCCAGGAAAGTTGACGTCTGCATTTCTTTCCACACTACCATGAATTTTATCTTTCCCCCAATATGAGTTATTTTTGGCCACTGTTCAATATAAAGCTTTTGTTCTCCTGGTCCTTGGTGTCATCTCTCGTCCGTCTCTTCAAAGAATCCTTTTCAAAATATTTTTGCCTTCCAGAGCCACTGACTCCAAAGGGAAAGCTATTTATATGCCCCTGACAGTGTATAATCACTGACTGTTCCTCACCAAGGAATTGCCAACAAGTAGCATTATGCTAGAAGTTGGCTCCTGAAATGCAGCAGAGGTGTCAACTGTCAATTGTTTAAGACACTTGGAAAGATTCAAATTCTATTTAAACATGGCCCAGGACTGAACTGGGGAAGGGCGTTGACTAAGCCTCTGGCCCCTGACTTAAAGAGTATTCAGATGGAAGAACCCTTCCAGGCTTGGTGCAGCACAAGTGCTGTGAGAAGCACTGAGCAATGTCATGGGGCGTTTACGGGTGTGAGCTCAAGAACCAGCTGCCTGGATTCAAGCCCAGCTTAGTTCTTAGGAGTGGTGTCACCTTGAGCAAATCACTTAACATCTCAGTGCTTCAGTTTCCTCAGCTGCAAAATGGGGACATTGTGAATTTAAGCGAGTCAGCAGACTTAAATCATTAAGACAGCATTAACCACATAATGAATGCTCAGTGAAATGTTGGCTGCTATTACTATTAGGATTCAAGGGCAGTAAAGGCCCTACTGGCCACAAGAAAAAAACCACACCATAAAGCAGCAGTTCTCAGAGCAAGGTCCCCACTTTCACCAGGGAACTTGTTAGAAGTGCAAGTGCTGAGACCTGTCCAGACCCACATGATTAGAATGCGAGGGGTGTACACCTGGGTCTCAGCACACACGCTGGGCCACGCCAGTGTGGAGAAAAGCCTGAGAATCGCTGTTGTAAGAATCCTTCCATTTATCCCACAGTGGTCCTCGTCACCCGTCCCCCTAAGGTAGATAAACAAGGCAGCGTTAGCTCTGTGACTTAGGACAGGTCTTTTCCCTTCCCTGAGCCTCACTTTCTTCCGTTGTAAAATGCGATAAAAGAAGAGGATTTGGGGGGGGACATTCAATGAAATAAAGGCTGTAATGAGCCTGCATGTACCACCCCAGCTCTACTTTATCTTCTCAGATGACCTTTGGAAGATGTCCCTGGAATACTGCTGGCCCAAGTGGATTACTGTAGTTGTCATGGGTACCATTTAGTCCCCTGGCACACCTGCCCGTACCTGCACAGTGGAGAGAATCCCAGCAGAGAGGACAGTTCCTGGGAGACTCCCCATAGTCACTGCCCCCTCTGGGTTCTAGTCTTTCCCAGCCATTTGTACACCTGAGCATCTTCAGACCAACTGAGTGGGAGAAAGAATGACTGAGTGATCATAATAATTTACTGCCTTCTCTGAGACTTTCTGTACAACAGTCAGGCTTTGCATTGAGGTTTTAAGACATTTCAGTGGGGTCTCCTTCCTAGGAGATCCTTATTAAGCACTTACCACATGCAAGCTCTGCTCTGGCCCTGCAAATACAGAACTGAACAAGCATCCTGACCTGCTGGAGCTGACCCCATAAAGAAGGGAGCAAAGAGTCAACATCTGATGACAGCATTGTTTTATTGTAAGAGATATGGTGACACAGGAAGGAACCTGCTGGTGTGTGGGGTTAAGGAGGGGTAAGAGGTGATTAGTCTGAGGGCAGAGATTCAGTAGACAAAGGCTGGTGTCTTGAGGATGGGATTCCACCAGAAGCACCCACAGTACATATGGAATCCCAAAGACAAGAGCCAGCAGTGACAACCACAGGGCCTTGAAGGCCACCTTGAGAATTTTGAGCACCAAGAAACAATCAGAGGATCTTCAGCAGGGCAGTGAAGTGACTAAGCTTGAATTTTTAAGAGAAGATTCATTTTTAAAGTGGCCGTTGCAAATGTGGGTGAGCGTGTGGAGTTACTGGAACTCTCACACATTGCTTCGTAGATTTACGAAATGGTACCACTACTTTCAAAGACAGTCTGTTTAATTTGAAGTTATATGTACCCAAGTGAAATGTAAAAGTGTGTTGTCACACACACACACACCTAGAGATGAGCATTTGTAGCATCTCTATATATAATTATCAGAAACCAGGAAACTATTGAGAAATGTCCATTGACTGGTGAAGGAATAAACAAACCATGTACATGGATTCAATGGAATTGTAGTCATCAACCAAAGGAACAAACTACTGATAAACACAACAGGGATGGATCACATAGGAATTAAGTTGAGTGAAAGACCCCAGACTCAAAAGACTACCTAGTACTGTATGCATGAGTGAGAAAACTAAGACGAGAGGGACAAGCGATCCTGCCCAGCCACTGCGACCCTCCCTGTACATGCCCAAATAACAGGATATGTTTGAAGGGCCAAAACTATGAGGATAGGAAAAGATGTGTGATTGACAGAGGCTGGGGATGAAAGGGGGAATTGCTCCAAAGGGCCTCAAAGGAACTCTTTAGGGTGACAGAACTGTTCTGTACCATGATTGTAGTGGTGGTTATGTGACTTGTGCGATTGTCAAAATTCACAGAACTGGTCACGAAGAAAAGTGGATTTTCTGTATACGAATTATACATTTTTGCTGCAAAGAGGAAAATCAATTGGGCTGGAGGACAGTTTGAAGCTCTTTGCTAATAAGAGAGGAGACAACAGTGTCTGTGCTGGGGTATAGTGGTAGGGACAGCAGAGCTGGTTGGATGGGGAGCTACTCAGGAGATAAATGTGGCACAGCGTAAGGCTGCTGCTTGGCAGGGTCACTGTGGGCTGCTCTCTTGCTGCTATTTGTATGGGCCATTTTTAGGGACACAACTTTCATACCTGCAATTTCTGCTAATGATAGCCTGCTGTGGCCTTGGGGTTTCACACGGGGAAGGAGACAGGGATGTTAGTCGGGCAAGTGGGCAGAGGCACCCTTGGGGGCCCCGTGAAATATCAATTTACAGGACTACAGGGCTGGCTGGAAGCAAGGCACATCTCAGATGCAGGCAGGGTCCCAAGAGATGGCTTCAGAGGGGCAACCAGCCCCATCCATGATTGTGGACATTAAGGTAAGAGGGACAAGGGATCCTACCAGGCTGCTGTGACGTCTCCTTATACATGCCCAAATTTCTCTTTTCATCTGAGCTTTGGATCCTGTGCTTACAAACTCAGAGGAGAACCATGAATCACTGGTTGACTCTTGAGTCTAATTATTTCCTTGGGTGACATTACCCTCACATCTTGGGGACAGAGTGAATCCTTCGCAGTGAGTCTTAGAACGAGAGTCAGAAGCCCTGCGTCATTTCCTCAGCTCTGACTCCGCGGCTCTGGGGACTGATTTAATCTCTGAGTTTTGACTTCTTTGGGAACTAAGCTAACTCCAAGAGCTCATCCAGCTTTACAAATAAAGGTATTCTTGTTAAGAAATTTTTACGTTATCCTAATCCTGAAATGTACATTTAAAAATAAAGTTTTCCAAAAGGAACAGAAAAGTAGATGAGGGCAAGTGAGAGGGAGGAGAGGAAGGTAAGAAGAAGCTAGAGATAAAATGGACCTATATGGTGTGAAAGATCTGCCTTGCCTTGGAACGTGGAGAGCCATTTGTCTCCAGGGTTTCTAGCAGCCAACACAAAGAGCCAGTCAAGAACTGCAAGCTCGATACTGTTCCAGGGAAATTTCTACAGTGTAGAAACTGTCCCAGATCTACACCATACTAGGACAGTAGCCACTATCCACACGTGCCTAGTGGAAACTTGAAATGTGGCACATGTGACCGAGGGAGGATGGAAAGTTTGCTTTCTAAATTAATTTTAGTTAATATAAATTGGGATAGCCATGTGGGCAGTGCACTATTTCATTGGACAGTGAAGCTTAAGATAATTCACAAGCTGTGCTCAGTGTGCCAGTTACAGCTTCCCTGCCTCACAGCTCCAGCTTCAGCCTTTCCTGCTTGTCTGCAATAGTGGAGTTAGGCCTTGCAGTTGCAGTCTAGTCCCTTTTGCCGGCTCATACAATGTTAGGCTTTGTCAGTAGGGGGCGCAGGAGAGACACTGAAGATAGAAAGGCATGTCTTCCCATTCCTGTAGGCTCCTACAATTCGCGTGGGACAGACAGCTTCTGCAGGTCCCAGCTCCACCAGCATATTTGGCTTCTCCTGTGCCCGACTTCTGCTGTGTGTGCACTTCTGCTGCGCTTGACGCCAATACCGTGGGTGGCTTCTCCAATATCCAATTCCTTCAGAATAGGCACCAATTCTGCAAGACAAAGCATCCAGCAATACCCAAAACCTCTGCCAGTGACTTTACAATGAAATAGTACCAGGGAGGCATCTCCCTATGAATAGTGGTTCTCAATACGCACCTCCATATGCACCTTTGCTAGGAGGCCCCAGAGGGCAGATTTACAGAACTCCTAATGGTGCAGAACCTAGGGCACTGCTCTGCTTGCCAGTGAACCACAACATGTCCTCTCCAACAAGGCCTGGGTCATAGCCCTGGGCCTGGCAGCTCTTCCTTGGCCCTCTGTGTCAGTCCTAAGGGTAGAGGATGCTCCTTACATTGGCTATTCCTGCATTCTTTTTTCTAACAAATTCTTTGTTGTTTCAATCCTCTCTTAGAGTTAATAGTTTTTATATCAAACTTTCTTTTTTCAAACTCCTGTGTTGTTTTTATCTCCTGAGTGGACTCTGGCAGGTCTAAAAGCAGTCTCAGGAGACAGATGTGTAAAGACGGATCCATTGGCTTGGTCACGCCTGTGGGATACAGCACGGCGACGAGTTCCTTACTGATGGGACATGGCACGCCAGTAATGTGTCACATGCAGTGCCAGTTAAACAAGCTATCACCTGTGCTGTTTTGTGGCAGAGAGCCAAGTGCAGCAAGGGCCTAGGAAGCCCAGGTGGATGCTGCACTCCACTGCCCCAGCAGTAATTATGGCTGCAGTGATTGTAGTGCAGGATATATCCTCTTGAGTGCACTTGAATGCTCACAGAGAGAAAATGCCAAACTCAGCTCAAATCATGTTCTGAGAACCAGAGAGGTGCTTGTGTGAAAACTGATTAGGAAAGAATGGAATCATAAAGCTGAAAGTGGAGACATCTAGTTGGACCCAGAATAAACCGATAGTCTTGAACCCCAAATCATTGTGAGCCTCCCTTGGCAGCAGCAGAAGTTTGTCCTCTGGTGTATTAGGACACCAGCATTTCTCTGCTTCAAAACCTCACGATTGCCTCATTTGAGACAAAGGCCTTGAAAGGTTATGGTCATTCCTTGATATTTACAAGATCACCCTTTTTTGCTCCCACCCCTGTAACTAGGGTCAAAATTGCAAATATTTACTCCTCTGTATCAGCAGAAGCCTGGGGAACACGTGTGAGTGTGGATGTGAGGGCTCCTGGGCTCAAGTGTAAATTACATTCAGCAAGAATTGGATGCCGAAACTTTCCTGGAATTACACAGAGGAAACAAGGATTTAGGAAGATTAGAACTAATCCCATCCGTCAATCTCCCCACGGTTGGTGGCTAAAGGCTGCTGAGGAACAGGTATTGGTGTTTCCAGACCACTGGAGCCACCAAAGAGGAATCTCTTTGGTGGAGAAGTACAGATTCTGGCTCTTGGAGGTCACTGGGGTAAGGTCAGGAGAATGTGGGTGAGGGCCTGAAAACAGCTGTGACCTGAAGATTTTTCTTTCTATAAAACAGAGAGGAGGAGAACTCCTGCTTTTGGTTGGTACTGTGCTGCTGGAGCACTGCAGGAAGGGTTACTCTGCATACCTGGACCTTGAGTCGGTATGAAAACAAAGGCAGTGGTAGAGGGACTGAGATACAGTAAGATAAAGTAAGTTGCTTTCATTTCCCTCTATTTTAATAATTGCTTCACCATCTCAAGTTCCTACTCTGTGCCAAGCACAGGACTGGTGTTACCCTCACCTGAGAAACAAGTATTAACTTTCTTCTACAGAGGAGGGAACCAAGGCTCAGAGAGTTTAAGTAATTTTCATCAGGTCACGAAGCACGTAGAACCCTGTGCATCTGACTCCAGAGCCCCTGCTCATCACCTGAGCAATGCATGGAGCTGACAAAGGTGGACTTCTGACGCGCTTCCCAGCTGTGCACATTTTACAGCTCAGGTCCCAGATCCCTGGATCAGCATCTCTCCTTGTCAGACACAGCTCAGACAGCTTTGGAAGAAGCTGCTGCCAGGCACTGGCAGGTCTCCTACTGTTTCTCTTCCCCCTTAATTTCTGTCCCCCTGAGAGAGCTCAGGTGAGAGGCAGCGTCTTCTACCTGCCTGAGGCTTTGGCCTCTTCTGCCCACACATGCCCCATGGGTAGCCTGCAGCGGTATCTTTGGAGGAATTAATTTTGGCATCTTGAGCACCACCCTTGGGAGAACTAATTCTGAATGTAGGCCTCCAGGCTTGCAAAGGGAAGTGGTCTGGCAGGGTGCTCTGTGCAGTCAAGCTGGTTCACTTCAGTCCAGAATAAACGGACGTGGTGCCTACTTTCTTTCTTTCTGCCTCGGAAGGCCTGGGTGTGGCTGCCAACCTTTGTCCCCAGGGCTCTTGAGATTTCCACCTGGGGGCACCTGTGTGGAGGAGACCACTCCAGTCTCATGGAGTAAATACAGACCTGCTCCAGGTCCCAAGCCGGGCGCTGGGGACGTCGGTATGGCAGACACTGTGCTGACTTTCCAGTTCCCTTGCACTCGGTACTGAGTGTGTTCAGACTGTGGTTTTGGGAATTGCTCCAGTTCCAGGAACAGATCCTGGTATTTGTGGCTAGCTATTCACCAAATTCAATTTCCTTTCCTTCTGGCATACAACTATACATACTTCTCAGGTTTTGTACGGGGGGGGGGAGATAGTCATGTGACTAAGTTCCAATGGGGTACCAGGACGTGTTTAACCACCAGGTCACCGGGGTGAGTGGAGGCCCGGATGGTAACATTTGCTGATTTCCATGGTGTAAACATTCCCAGCGTGGTTGATGTCGAGTTACAATGTGATGCCATTAAAAGCGGAGCTGAGAACAGATGTCCCTCACACAAGCACAGTGGATGTCTATAGCTCTAAAGCATGACTGCTACATGCCAGGCATGAACTGTGTGCTTGTAGGCAGTCATAGTAAGAGAGAGTTTCATGTGCGGGATATTTGTTAAACAGGTCTCTTAAGATCAACACTATGACAGGGAGAAGGCAATGACAGAATTGAGCAGAAGGGATAAAGAAGGATAAACTTGGATCATTTGTAGGAAAATGAGTGTTCCTTGAGACCATAATGTTAAGTGAAGTCAGACATGCAAGCTTAAATATTCATATAGTTTCTCTTGTATAAGAAGCCCAATATATAAATACTGCAAAGGGGCTGGGAATATAGCTCAATGGAATAAGCACTTGCCTAGCAAGTGCAACGTCTTGAGTTCAATCCCTGGTACAGCAAAATTAAGATAAAATAAAATAAATAAATACATAAATACTGTGAAGTGCAAAATAAAAGACAGAGAAAGAAAAAAAATTATAATCCAGCATGGCCGATGTATCTAAAAGTGTACCTTGATTTAGTATAATTGTCTTATATGTTACCTGTGTTTTTTGGCCTGGTAGTCTGGCTGTTAATCTGTGTTTATGAAAATTAACTTGACAAGAACTTATGAAACAAATAAATGAATCTGATACCGGCAAAAAAAAATTAAAAGGGGGGCTGGAGGGCAAGGGAAAAAGAGTTGAGATGTGTTACGTACATGTGCTAGTTTCTCAAGATTAATGTAATCATGCCCTGTAAACATATACTAATAAAAATTTAAAAATTTTAAAAAATTGGGCAGAAGGGGGAAGTCAAGCCATTATGCAGACCCAACAGTGGCCCTGGCCAATCCTACAGCAGTTATGAAGCTAGAATGGCCCTTCGGTGCTGTCCAAAATTGGGTCAAGATGACAGGCCCTCATCAATCAGTCACTGGATAAGAGCTACTATGAGAAAGTGAGGACCATAGGCAAGGAGACGCTCAGCCAGCTGGCAGCTGGAAGAACAAGCCCTGCACTGAAAGGGATCCTGGGAAACACAGGCATTATCTCATATCTTTCTTCAAACCCTATGAGGGAGAGAGTGCTCACTCCCCCATTTTACAGATAAGCAACTGGGGCTTCAGAGAAGTTAAATAATTAACTTGCATCCCAGTCTGTGTGACCTTCTGTTGTTTCACCTGTGACATGAAGTGCTGTCCTGCTCCCTCCACAGCCTCATTTGCAAGACAGACAGGGAGAAGCTGAAGGAAAGGGAAGAAGCCCTGGGGCCAGGCAGCACTCCAAGCACAAACTCTCCTTGGAATGTTGCAATGCTTTTTTGGAAGGTCCTTGTGAGCCTGGGGCACATTCTTCTAGAATATTTTTTAAAAAATCATTAATGACTATATTATCTTATTTGGGGTTGGCACATGATATTGTACATATTTTGGGGGGTACAATGCAATGTTTCCATACATTGTAGGATTATCAAATCCGGCTAATTAGTGTATCCATCTATTCATTCACGCTCAAAATGAAATCCTGTCATTTGCAACAACCTGGATGAACCTCGAGGACATTATGCTAAGTGAAATAAACTGAGCACAGGAAGAACTTTCTTGGCAGGAAAAGTCCTGCCCTTAAGGATGGAATTCAATGTGTCAGAACAGGCAAAGGTCAGCAGGTGCCACCTCTGTACATAAAGGAAGCAGACCAAGCTCAGAGACATTAGAGATCAAAAGCCAGCTGTGGTTATGCAGAGCCAGGTCCAAAAGCACAGTCACCCCTGTCAGAGCCATGGCAGTTTCCCCAGAAGAAGTCCTGAGCTATCTACACAAGTTCCTGATTAGCTGTGCATTCTTAGGAAAGTCACTCTGCCTATCTGGGAGTCCAAGTTGGAGTTGCAGTTGTGGGCCAGACATGGTGGCTAGAATGGCTAGAATCCCAGCACTGGCAGGCTGAGACAGGAGAATCACCTTGAGGCCAGCCTGGGGTACACAGTGAGTTCAAGGCAACCTGAACTACACAGCAAAACTCTGTCTTGAAAAAAAAAAATACAGAAAAAGAACTGTGGCTTTCAAGTCTGGCAATTGACTTCTTAACTCTCTCACTGTGTGGTTTGGGGCAAGTTCTTCAATTTCCCTGTTTCTAAATCTGTCAGTTAAGAATAAGAGTATCCTTGAGACAGGGTTTGGGGAATAATTAAGTGAGTTGGTGCAGGAAAAGGATTTTGAGCTATAGAAGGCACACTGCAAGCACTTAGTAAGTGTCAGCCATTGCTTTTTTTACCTCAGAGGGGAGAGTGAGGATTAAAGGAGACACTTATGTATGAAGGTTTGACAAATAATTCAGCTCAGCGAATCAGCTCAGAAAATGATGGTATTCTGGTTACTAATGCTGAATAGCAAGCTGTCATGGTTTCAGGGTTTTTGCAAGGGGAACAATATAATACAGGACACATATTTTATAAGATTATTTATAATAGTCACCCAAAGAATCATATACAAGAGAGTTCAGGAAATCTGTCCACACACTAAAGATCAAAGAATCCAGCTGTGGGCCTGGATCCCATGATAATATCTTGCATGAGTTCAGCTGAAGACCTAGAGCCCATAACAATGTCTCCCATGAGTCCATCTGGAGGCTTACAGCCCATGACAATGTCTCATGCAGGTCTGTTTCATGGATCTGCGCTGGGAAGGCCCAAAGGTCAGTGGTGGAATGTAGAAAGTCTGTGCCAGGGGGATGAAGGATCTGTGCTAGCAGGCTGAGGGATCTGCTCTGGAGCCAGGAAGCAACGCTCAAAATAAGAATCAGAGCTCCCCCCACCAAAGTACCACAGCCATCCTCAGCAACAGTGAGGCCCTCAGCTCCTCCAATGATCAAGACAGCTGAGTTCCTATCAGGAAAACCAGTGTGACAAGCTCTCCAGGAAACTGAGCAGCGCACCATCTTCCCCTCTAGAGCCAGGAAACAGTGCTTAAAGTGAGAACCAGAGCTCCCCCAAAGTGAACCAAAGAAGCCATTCTCAGTGACAACAAGGTCCCAGCTCCTTGGATGATGAGAACAGCTGAGTTTATCAGGAAGGCCAGCATGGAAAGCTCCTCTAAGAGAACCAACAGGTCCTTACAGCTTCTAACAGCACCCAAAATCTTCTCTCAGCTCCCAACAGCCTCTCAACTTCTTCTCCAGTTCTGCCTCTTATGGTGCTGGCACCAATCCGCAGGTGGGCCTCCCACACCCAGCACTGTGCTGATTCAGTTCGGTTGGGGGTTATTAGTTGAGCACCAGTTGTCACTCCACCACACAAGCCATTCTAAAACTTAGTGGTTTAAAATAACAACAATCATTTTCTTTGTTCACAGATCTGCAATTTGGATGGGGCTTAGCAGGGTTGGCCCATTTCTGTCTCCTGAATCATCAGCCAGGAAGGTTCCAAAAGGGCTGGAGGACTTGCTCCCATCCCAGATGGCTCACTTGGACAGCAAGGTGGAGTTGGGCTGGGGCTGAGACCAGTGGCCACTGCTGTCACAGGCTGCTTGGGCTTCCTCACTGCTTGGGCATCCTGCGGCTGGATGCACAGACCAAGTGTTCCCAGAAGTGGAACGGTGAGGCTTCCAGTCCCCTCCGGCCACAGCCAGGACATGGGCTCAGCTTCACTCCTGCAGTGATTTATTAGTCAGGCAGTCGCTGGGTCGGCCCAGATCCATGGGAAGCAGAGCTCTTCTCCAGTGAAGTGTCAGGGAGTTTGAGGCATCTCCCCGGACTCTGCTCTAGGTAGTTAGTTAGTGTTCTCACGCCTGGCAGCCCCTGGAGAGACACAGAACAATTCTTCCTCTCCAATCATGTCCCACCCTAGAAAGAGGTGACCAAAGGGGAACTCCTCCAAAGCCCACCAAATCCTACTTTTTATTTGATTGTGTTGAAAAGAGTCTGAGTCTCTCTCCCCCTCCTAGGGTCGCTGAGCTAGGTCCCTGTTCCACACCTGGATGTCCCTGCTTTTCCCTGTCTAGAACTGGTGACGGAGTAGATACCATAATCCCACAGTATCAGTGGGATGACTTTTTCGTCTGTCCTTACATCTTACCAGTTAATTACATCCTACTAATAAAAGCATAGATATAAAAGGAGTAAATGGATGACAGCATGCCCCTCACCTGTACCCACCCTCCAGCACCGGTGCATCTGGACCTGAGCCATGGGGGATCGGTGCCAGGACCCCCAAGGATACTAGAATCCAAAGACATGCAAGTCCCTCACTTAAAATGCTTCCTCTTTGTATTTAACCTGCGCACATCCTCCTGTACACTTTAAATCATCACTAGATTACTTGTAATCGCCTAATACAATGTAAATGCCGTGCAAATACTTATCATAGTGTATTGTTTAGAGATAATGACAAGAAAAATGTCTCTACATGTTCAACACAGGGCTGGGGATATAGCTCAGTGGAATAAGCGTTTGCCTAGCAAGTGCAGGGTCCTGAGTTCGATCCCCAGTACCGAAAAAAAAAAAAAGAATAGCTACATGTTCAACACAGATGTAGGATTTTTTCCTCAAGTGTTTTTTTATCTCCAGTTGGTTGAATCTACAGATGCAGAGCCAACTGTGCTTGTCTTAGGGTTTCTGTCAACCCGAATGGTGCCGAGCACAGGCTGTGCGGCTGTGGGTAGGCTTCCTAAGCTTTGCTTATCTCATTTGGAAAGCAGGCATGATACCCCTCCATGAGAAAGTCATAGTGAGACGTAACAGTAGGTAGAGTGGAAGCGAATTAACAAGAAGCAACTCAGGCACATTTAAGGAAAATGTAACTTTCTTTTTTTGTTTCAAAAACAGATTTCCTCTCACTCTCCAGCACCTCACCCGACTATCTTATGGTGAGAGAACAGAGGGCAGGAGACTTTAAATAACCTACTGAAAAGTAAGCCTCCTACAGGAAGCTGTATCTGTATTTATTATGAGCTCAACTATGTATAGCGATAAGGACTAGATGGAAAGATGCCAAAATATTAACTAACAATGGTTGAGCCTTGAGGGGTGAGATTATGGGAGATTTTTCTCCTTCTGCTTTTTAGGCTTTTTTTGCAAGTCCCCACATCTTAGCAGTTTATGTGTAATTTTTATAATAAAACATATACATAAAAAGAATAAGGATGTGACAGCACCTTCCCACGCACACCCACACTCCCTAGAGAAGTGCTTGTTCCTACCAGGCAGCTTTCACAAGGTGACTTGAGGGGTCCCTGAGCAGGCGGCTCTCCCCGGTGCTGAAGCGAACCTTGCATCGCAGACACTTGGCCTTCCTGCCCCTCGCCACCTTCAGCACCAGGATGAGTTCCTGGTGTCACCCGAAACCGCCCCCTCAGGTTGCAGGAACATCTTATCTTCAGAGACGCATGTAGGGGTGAAATGTCGGGATAGTTGTAATTTATTTTAAACGGCTTCAGATAAAACAATTGTAAAAAATCCCACATAACTGAGAAATCTGGGTAATGGATAGATACATGTGTTTTTCTCTTATTCTTTCTACTTTCCTGTTTGAAATTTGTATTTAAAAAAAAAAAAAGTAGTTGGAAACTGTCCTATTTCCAGATGCCCCCTGTTGGTGTGACACCACCTGGTGGGAAACACATGCCTTTGTAAATGTTGCGTTTGATATCAGTTTAAAAGCCTTACAAGATCTGCTTTATTTTTCTCTTCTGTTTCCTTCTCCCCAAAGTGACGTCTGGGTAGGGCAAATGCCCAAGGCAATATGTAGAGGCGACGCTTGTGCTGTCTTTGGGTTCTTGCTGATTTCACAAGATGCCCCTGCCTCTGCCTGGTCAGTGATGTCCTGGCAGCATCAGCTGCTGAGGTCCACAGCCACGGAGACCCACGATCTGCTCTCACTGACATTAGCTCAGCCCCACTCCTGGGCACCCGAGTCCCTACTTCTTAGGCTACTGTTTTCCTGCTTCTCACAATATCCCCAGCTTCCCTAGGCACATAGAATGACTTTTGGATCTCTCCCATGCCGTTCACATCCTGAAGTGACCCCTAATTCAGGTGACAAATCAGGATGGGATAAGATGCAGCATGGGGGACCAACCACCACCCATTCCTTACGGTGTGTAGCACCTTACAGATTCTGTGTCTACTCTCCTCTCTACAACCAGCGCTTTCTTGCGGCCACTCCATGCCAGGTATCATACCAAGGACCCACTTCTCTGTTCCCACTATGTGGGACACTCACAGTGCTTATTGGTAGGAGAAAGCACAAACACATCATCATGACACAGCTGCACAAGTGAATATGGGACAGTTGCTTAAAAAGAACAAAGTGCATTGATACGTGCTGATAAGGGGCCTAAGATATGCAGTTAAATGGAAGGGTGAGTTTCAATATAAGAAGTAGCTTATGAGGCTAAGTAGAAAACTTTTCCATCCTGGTGTTAACCAGTACGGGGCCCAGGTAACGGTAATTTAGGTGCTTGCTGAAGAAATGCCTTCCCTTGGAAGATAGGACTGAACTAACAAAAACCCCCAAATTAAAACAAACATACAAAGAACTTTGAACCAACTAAACACCTCACTTACTAAGTTGTATTCTTAAAGTTAGTGCAATTTATTGCATGGATGTCTTACTTCAGATTTAAAAACATGCCACAAGAAGGGCCCCAATTCTTTCCATATTTTCACTCTGCCAGCCTCACACAACCGTCAGAGAGAAGGTGTGATAGCCAGGCCTCACATGTAATCAGCAATATGTGTGGGAGAAGTAGAGATTCCTCTCTCCTTTGTCTCTCTGAAAAGTCAACATTTGCAGAACTCCACCTTTTTGATGTCTCCTTAAATCTTACTGGCCACACTTGCATCACATGCCATGGACTGCACCAATCTCTGGCAAGGGAAATAAGAGTGTCATGGTCAGAGTTTATCTTTCCCCAGTCACATGAAAATAAAAAAAGAAAGACTTGTACAGGTGATTGGTTTTACATTCATGCCAATGAGCTCCTGAACAAAGAACCAAGCTGCTCCCACAGAGGCCACCTTGCAAGGATAAACCAGTGAGTACACCTTTTTGAAATTTTTTTTCAAAGAGGACGTATTCATTATTGTACTCGTGATTTGATTAACGTTCACTGCAAAAGTTCAACTGGATGTGAAAATCATCTGTAATTAATCTTCCACATCACCATGATAATCACAATTAAAAGTTTGACCTATAGTCTTTCAGGTTTTTTTCTTCACATATATGTCATTGGATATATTTATATTTTTTTAATCTACAGAAATAGGAGCATACTCTACATATCAAACATCATCATTTGCTTCTACAATAAACACTTCCCAATTATTTTATTTATTGCTAATGACCACAATATTCTTCAGGAGGTTAGTGGGCAATGCTTTAGAGAATCCAAGAGGTAAATTATAATTAGTGTAAAATACCCAAGAACTTAAAAATACATACAAAGCCCAGGTGCCAGCGCTGGCAATACAGCACTACAGCAGGGGCTGGTCTGTTATGGGCTGAGACATGAAGATGCAGCTGGGCTGCGATTTCTGGCCTCGGTTCTTGTGGTGCTCCTGCTCCCCTCATCTCTGGCTGTGCTAAGAGTGCCTGGCCCCATGCTGGCTGTAAATAAGGGGGGAGCTATGATAGAGGTTCTAGGTAAGTGTTCCACAGGCTCAAAAGGGACGAGGTGAAGGTCTTTTCAGTTTTTGTACATTGTCATTGGCATGGCACTCCAGGAGCAATGGCCACCATCTTGGGAACTGGAGGGGAAAAGACCAAGAGGATAAGCCAGTGACCTGGGGGTGCCGGAGCAGAAATATAGGAAGACCTTAACCCCCTGTGAATCTGTCTGAAGGATGAAACAGTCAACCCTGGAAACACTCCATTTCTTTTTTTTTTGCGGTACTGGGGATCAAACTCAGGACCCTGCGCTTGCTAGGCAAGTGCTTATTCCACTGAGCTATATCCCCAGCCCCTAACACTCCATTTCTGATCTTTTTGTGTAACAGCTCATTTATATGTTCACCAAATTAACTATACAGAGTCAAAACCTTCCTGCCTAGTACAGTATCAAAGTTGTTTATAACAAGCTTTTTAACTTAGTTCAGGTGTCTCCCACTTAATGTCACTAAAGTGTTTCTAAAAAAACATGTTCTTGGTGAAAATGCCAGTAGGGAACCCATTATACTAAATAGGAAAAATTAGAATGATTACACATCAGTCAAAAACCCAAGCAATTTCTTAAAACTTTACTAAAACTCAGTGATACACCTTTACATTTAAAAAAAAAGTATTATATAGAATACAAAGGAGTTTTAAGGCAGTAAAACTATTTTGCATGATACTATAATGGTGCCATTATACATTTGTCCAAACCTGAAGAATATGCAACACCAAGAATAAACCACAATATAAACTATAGACTCTGGATGATTATGATGTTTAGTGTAGGTTTACTGATTACAACAAATATATCACTTGGGGAGGAATGTTGTCTCACAAGAGGCAAGGCTATTCACATGGGGATGGGGACAGAAAGAAATCTCAGCACCTTCTAGTCTTGCTGTGAACATAAAAGTACTCTAAAATAGCCAGACACCATGGCAGGGTGTGCCTGTAATCCCAGGGAGACTGAGGCAGGAGGATTGCAAGTTCTCAAGCTCAGCCTGGGAAATTCTACAACTTAGTGAGATCCTATCTAAGAATAAAAAATTTTAAAAGGGCTGGGTATATAGCTCAGTTTGAAGGCCCTGGATTTAATCCCCAGGAGGAAAAAAAAGGTATTCAAAAATACCAAGCTATTAAATAAAAAAACCTATCATATTGGGATATAAAATACCTACTATAATTTCCAGATTGCCAATGATTAAAATGGTTCTTAAGCACTTGGTTGAGCACAGTGACTTCCTGTTTCACTGCCAGCAGCAGTCAAGGAACAGGCTCCTTTGTGGTTTTGGGTTTGATTTTTAAAAATCTTTTTGTTTCAAATCAGTTGTTTATTAGTACATAATATGTTTTATCATTTGATTTTAGCAAGAAGGAAAATTATAAGGACTGTTATGGTTGATACATTGTGTCAACTTGGGGAGTTGGAGGTTTAGCTGAGTAACTCAGCAGTTGTAGATCTTGGGGTGAAAAGGACATGCCCTTACCCTTCTAGGATGTTGTTTATTGTGTTAATTTGGGAAGTTTAAAAGGTTAACTATGTGATTCAGCAGGAAGCCAGGGTGCTTACTTTGTACACATCCTGAGCCTGTGGAAGAGGAGGGCATGGAGACTGTGTGAGAGCTACACGCCCCCTGGGTGGGGGCAGGCTGTTTACAATGTAGGGGAGAAAAGGAGGCTGCTTGCGGCCATTCCTCCCTTTTGCTGGTTGCTTTTGCTGTGCTCTGCTGCCCTGAACAGTTTGCCCTGTGCCGTGTGCCACTCTGCCTCTGAACCAGCCAAGTATGAACTGAAACCTCCACAAACTGTACAATAAACAAACCTTTCCTTCCTTCATTTTGGGTGTTGGGTATTTTGTCTCAGCAACGAGAGAAAAGTAACCAAGACAACAACTACATTAGAATTGTGCTTATCGCTTCTCAGCCTTTTGGCTAAGTGTGGAATTGTGCTTAGAAGCCTACTGCATGACCAAAAAAAAGCCATAAATATCTAAAAATCTTAAAAGTCCCCTATAACAAGAAGTCCCCAACGCCTTCTCTTTCCTTTGCTCCTGTCTTCCACAGTGTGAATTTCGTCTCCAGGCTCTGTGGCCGCGTTGTACCATGTTCACTGCGTGTCTAGACAACACATCTATGTTGCAGACAGGATGAATGGGGCAAGGGCAGACCCGCCAAAGGAGGTGCACAGGCGAGCACGGTCCGTTCCTTCCTACAGGCTTCCCCAAACTCACCCCATGACTGCTCCTGCACCTCACCAGCTGGAATCTGCTGGTACTGAAAGGCAGGGGACACTCAGTTACGATTTGTACATGTTCTAATTTTCTGTCAGTTTTATTCAAAATACAATCAGAAAACTCTTTCCCTGAGATAATTTCAAAACATTCTATTGAGTTTTAGGGATATAAACATAAATATTTTCTTATATAAACTTTTGCAAAAGAAAGGCATTGTTCTTGTTACACATTATCCATGGGGGCTATTATAAACTAGGAGTACAGCGGACATGTAAACCGGGGGACCACTTCACAGGATATGTCTGGATACCATGGAGGCCCTTTCTTACCCGCAGCTGTACCTTATCTTTGGCAATAGTTTCACCGAAAGTACACCATTGCATGGTGATGGCACGATTGATGTGTCCTGTCCTCTATTATTGGACATTCGGAATAGCGCCACCTGTTCACAATTATAAACAAGGCTGCATCCTAATTTATGTTAATATCCTAACCTGTTTGTCCAGTTACTTCTTTTGGGATAAAATAAATCCTTGAAATGAAACTGGCGGGTTCAGTGTTTGAAAATTTTTAAATTTTGATACATAAATTACTGTCCAGAAAGGTTACCCCAACTTTTCTACTTCTCCTTTGCTGGAACAATGAACATGTATCACAGTGACACCATGGTCCACTTAGATGAGAAGGGGATGAATGGCCCTGGTAACACAGCCTGTAGAAGCAGAGGGCTTCATAATTCAGACACCAATTACATTTGGAAATGAGATTAGCACATGGAATTTTCCCATTCATCTCTCTAGGAGTTTCAAGGTTCCATTGCTGGGAAGATGAAACAATAAAACAAAACCAGTGAAATGAAGTCAATGTGGTCCCAGAACATTTACCTTGATGAATGTTTCCATTTAAGACCAACTTTCAGAGCAGTTTTCTTAGCTTGGATTGAAGGAGCATCACTATGCACCATCCACAGTTTCCATTAACAGTCCTTCCCTCCATGACACGCACCCTGACCTCATCATCCTCTCTCAAAAGCACGTCGTGATGTTCTGCCCCAAACGTGTTTTTCAGAATGATGATGAATGTCCTAGGAGAACAGCTACAGTCATCTATATATAATCGTAGTGACAGCACCAATAATAATGTAGAAGCCAGCATTTACTTAACCCGGAGTTAGTGTTTAGTGTTTAATTTTCAGTCTGGCATGATGACAAAGTTCTGGAGATGGGTGGTGGTGACAGTTGCATAACTGTAAATTGCTTGGTGCCACTGAATCTGACACTTAAAGGAGGTTTAAATGATTAACTTTTGTGCGATCTATTTACCAAAATTTTAAGAATGAAAAAGAAAAACACCAACTTCTAGTTTCTAGTCCAGGGTGTGAACAACTAGAAGTTATCTCACCATCCTAACAATAAGTAAAAAGTTGAACAAACTGAAAAATCAACAGCTCCTCTTGGATACATCAGCGAAAGTGAGATCACAGGACAAATACCTGCCACTCAAAACTGGAGAAAAACAGATGGACACAAAGAATTATAACTTATTAGAGCAAAACCTCCAGGTAGAAACCTTTGTGGGAATAAGTGCCAGGGGAGGAAAACCTGAACTATAACTGGTAAATTGCTAAATGTTGGATGTACACAAACCTGAGAGTTAAAAACTCAGGAGGACCCAGTCACGGGGGCCCAACCCTTTTACCGTTTTTACTTCTACCTCTACCAGATTCTTAAGTACATATTGGAGAAAAATCCCCTTGTTATGGTTGATACATTGTATCAACTTGGAAAGTCTAGAGGTGTGGCTGAGTGACTCAGCAGGAATCCAAGGTGCTTACTTTGTATACATCCTGAGCCTGTGGAGGAGGAGGCCATGGAGATTGTGCGAGAGCCACACACCCCCTGGGTGGGGGTAGGCTGTTTACAATGTAAGGGAAGGAGAGAGGCTGCTTGCAGCATTCCTCCCTTTTGCTGGTTGTTTTTGCTGTGCTCTGCTGCCATGAACTGTTGACCTCTGACATGTACCACTCTGCCTCAGAACCAGGCAAGTATGGACTGAAACCTCCACAAACTGTAAGCTAAATAAACCTTTCCTTCCTAAATTTTGGGCGTTGGGTATTTTGTCTCAGCAAGGAGAGAAAAGTAAGCAAGGCACACTTCTTGATTCCTGCAGGACAAAAGGAAAAAGGAACCATGAAATAATCCAGAGCATTTTGTTCCTCATAATAGAGTCTGTTAATTGCTTTCCTGTATACCAGCAATGAGTAAGTGGGATTTGAAATTTAAAATATTATTTACATTATCACTCAAAAATAAAATACTCATGCCTAGTGTGGTGGTGCACACCTGTAATTTCAGCACTCAGGAGGCTGAGGCAAGAGGATGGCTCACTAGTTCAAGGCCAGCCTAGCTACATAGTGAGGTCAAGGCCAGCCCGAGCTGCATAGCAAGACCCTGTCTCAAAAAGCCAAAAAACTAAACTAAAATGAAATAAAATACTTGTTAAGATGCAGGAGAAAAGGAATCCTTTTACACCAGTGAGAATGTAACTAAGTATAGCCACTATAGATATCATATGGAGGATCCTCAAAAAATTAAAAACAGAGCTAATATTTGATCCAGCCATAACATTCCTTGGTATATACCCTAAAGAATTAAAGGCAGCATCTATAGAGATACCCATGTTTACTGTGGCATGATTTACAATAGTCAAGATACAGAGCCAACCTAGGTGCTGTCAACAGATGAATAAAGAAATGTTGCTGTGTACACACAACAGAGTATTATTCAGCCATAAAAGAGCAAAATTGTCATTTGCAGGAAAATGTATGGATCTAGCAGTCATACTGAGCAAAATAAGCCAGACTCACAATAAGTATTACATGTTTTCCCTAATAAGTGGAATCTAAAAATGATGGCAAGAAAGTAGAAGGAAGACTGTAACAGACAAGAGGAAGACATAAGGCTAAGGGGGTATCGGGGCAGGTAATAGGGGAGGTGGATATGATCAAAATACATCATATACACTGAAATCTCCAAAGACAAGGTAATATGGGGGAGAACAGGATGAGGTGTCATGTAGGGGAGTGTGTGCACAAGCCTGCCAAAACGAAGCTTATTAATTGATATAGCCAATATTTACTTATAAAAAGATGTGAAGGGTGGCCGGGGAGATAGTTCAGTGGCACAAGCGCCTGCTTGGTAAGCACAAGGTCCTGAGTTGAATTCCTGGTACCAAAAAAACAAAAGATGTGAAGGAAAAAATAGTCTATTTAAAATTTAAGGAAGATAAGCTAGCACTTACTGCATACTAGGCAATATGAACATGGCACTCTGTGCTGGTCCCTTCACCAGGGTGGGCTATACTTCTTTGGATGAGACTCCATCCAGAAACTGACCTGCACAGGACATCAGGAGTCTGAGACTTGACTGTGGTTCAGGCTGCCTAACAAACAGGGCTATGAGGTAAGGACCACAGACAGAATTTGTATGTCTTCTTCCAAAACCAGACTTGGATTTTTGAAAGTTGAATCTGGATGCAATGTAGGAGAAGAGCAGAATGGCATTGAAGAAGCAAGCTGAGGAGAAAAGCAGGTATCCAGGAAGAGATGATGGCAACCCGAGCCAAGGTGGTGGTTAGGGGACATGGAGAACCTAAGAGGAAGAATCCATTCTCCTAGACTGTGTGCGCAGGAGGACTGGTGTCCAAGAGAATCTACTCAGCTGTCTTGGTTCTGTCCACCTCGCTGAGGCTTCTTGATGGCAAACCACTGATTCTAACTCTGATGGGAGCAGACTGGAAATAAGCTGAAAAGATACCGGTGGCGTGGGGACTTGCCAGGCAGACTGAGGAACCGGATGTTTCCAGTGCCCCATGATACAACCACTCAGTAGCAGCTAGGATGGGCAGTTCTAGTCACACTAATCACGTCTTACCTTGGGGACCCGCTCCATCTCTGTTTTTCTGCCTTGGAACTACCTAGAAACTTCAGGGGTCTACCCAGCTCATGAGAGGAACAGCCCAGAAGTACATAAAACCTTAGAGTTCTTAGAGGCAATCCAATGGGGGGGAACCCCTGTAGATAAAAGCTTGGTAATCTTGCTTCCCAGAGGCCCCCAAAGGAGTTTAACCTCTGCTTTAAGATTTACCTGGAGAATCCACCTTATGTAGACTTCCTACTTTCTTCTGTCATTCTTGTTTTTTGTTCATACTTCCGGGGGTCACCTCCCAAATAAGTCACCCCCACCTGATGTTCTCAGTTTAGGCTCTCTCAGCAAAACCCAAAGGAAGGCTGGGCCTCTGCAGCAGCAAATGATACAGAGAATAAAAGTACAAGACTGGCTGGGTGTGGTGGCGCACACCTGTAATCTCAGCATTTTGGGAGTCTGAGGCAAAAAAAAAACACGCACAAATTTGAGCCCAAGCTGGATGACTTAGCAATTTAGCAAGACACAGATGAAGAAGATTCCCAGTCTCCCTACTTATCCAGCAAAACCATAGCCAAGGGAAGGGGCTTGGTGGAATCACAGGGGAAAAAGGATATTTATCAAGACTTTCCTCAAAATAAAAATTTTAAAAGGATGAGGGATTTAGTTAAACGCAAAGGCCCTGATTTTAATCCCCAGTATCTCAAAAAAAAAAAAAAAAAAAAAGTACAGAATTGGTGTGGGAGCTGCCTCCGATCTGGGCAAGCAGTTGACATGGTGGATTGCTGCACTGAGCCTCCCTGCCTGGGAGCTTGGGTGCTGCCTCAGCCTCAAGGCCGCGCCTCCTGCAGGTACCTGCATTTTCTGTGATGCCTTCCCCTCAAGCAAGCCTTCCTTACAGTCTTCATTTTCTTGTGGTACTTTCTCTCCAAAGTGTGGTGAGTGTACTTGATGGGCTCAGCCTAGGTCACAGGTGTGACCCTGTAGCTGCAGAGAGGCCGGGAGGTTGGATAAGGCCCCTCCCAGGTTTCCAGGATCTCAAGTGATGTCTCCCTGCTATGAAGATTCATAACCTGGGGAATTCTCCAAATATGCCAAAGGCAGGATGGCTCTCAAAAGAAAAACGTCTATTCTACTTATCTTGCGAGTTAGACAATAGCATCCAGTGCTTAATCAGAAGACTGAGGTATAGCTTTGACCTTGACTTTCCTTTACCAAGTTCAAGTTCATCTTCACAGTATTCAAAAGAGCCTCAGTAATCCCAGCCCTACTAGGTTACCTAATGACTGAGGCACAAAGAATGGAAATAATTGCTCTGTCTTCCCTTTTTCATTTCCTGTCAGCTCATTCCGCCTTCTGCTGAGCTCTGAAGTGTAATTCAAAGGACGGAGCTGATTCACTCCTGTCCAGTCCAGCTCCTGGCCCAATTAACAAGAGCTTCATCCTGACACTGGAAATACAGGTGCTGCTGGAAGGTTATTCTTCAGCTTTCCAGTTCAGCTGTTGGGAAAAGAGAGGATTTTCCACTCAGAGGCAGAAAACATTCCTCTAAAGGAGATAAAAAATATATATATACAGGTAGATGGAGAAACACCAGAAGGTCATCTAACCCTGATGAGAGATTGGGCTTAAGAAAGGCTTCCTGGAAAACCCAGGATTTCAAGTGAGTCTAGAAAGAAGAACAGAAATCAGCTCCACCTGAAAGGCAAAAAGGTGTCCCAGCCAAAGTTCATGTATGTACAGAGGTGCGACAAGGCAAAATACATCCAAAGAACAAACCCAGGGACAGAGACTTAGAGACTCCATCAGTAAGTGGTTCATTGATTGTTAGAGGATCTTAGACTCTCTTGGAGAATCTGATGCATTCTATCCCAGAACGGAGCCCGTGTGCATACACACAAACACTGGCACCTACTGCCAAAGGGAGCAGGGTTCCGGATGAAGGATCCATCGTGTGCACCAGTCCTTTTGCAGGTGGGCAAAGAGGCCCGGAGAAAGTCAACGTAGCAGCCACAGAGAGCATTGACTCTGCAACAGTATTGTGTTAAATCTCTCACCTCCAGGTTGTGAACTTGTCTCAAGTGACTGATAATCTTTATTTCACAGGGAAGTGAGTAAAAGCTAATTGGAAAACTTGCAAGCAGAGAGCGGATTTGACAACTGATGTGTTTTGCTGTAGGACAACTCAGTATCCAGCTAGATTTTTCATGGAGCAACCCTGAAGTTCATAAAAACAGGTCCCTTCTCTGGGAGAATATTTTCATAGAAAGTAGTTCAGTTTCTTCATAGAAAGAGGTTCCAATCCATCGCCTATGAGGGAAGCAGTGGTCTCACATTAATGAGCCTGGATGTGAATGTTCTGGAGCTGGGCTGAGAATGGGCTGGAGTAAGATTCACTCAGCCCTCCCACCTTTGTCCTGTGCTGTGACTACCAGTGGTCCCTAAATTTAGAAACTGAGGTTCAAATTCCCAGGAGATTAAACCCGAGGTGGCCTCTAGACTAGAAATGCCTGACTGCTTTGGGTCAAGATGCCACACGACAAAGATTTTCAGTCAGTCCTTTTGGTTTGGACATTCTGCTTTCCCTTTGTCCCCTCAATATTTGCTTCTACTAATTCGTGAGCTTTCCCAGCATTCTTGGACAAGCTGGCTGTCCCTCAGCATATGCTCCTCCGGAGGCTACCAATCACTTGCCGTTCCTCAGCCCAGCTTCTGTTCTCATTTGTAGTGTTCAAAGGTTAGTGATGTCTACCAGCTCCATCAAATGTGGAAAGGTTATTTGTGTTGCATGTCCTCCTTACTGCCTGAAGTGGATTGATGGACTGCCTGACTGATTTGATTGATTGACTTGAGACAAGGTCTCACTGTGTAGTTCCAGCTGGCTTTAAGCTCACTCTGTAGGCCAGGCTGGCCTCAGACTTTGGGCAATCCTCCCGCCTTAACCTCCCTAGCACTGGTATTACAGACATGCACCACCTTGCCTAGATGCCTGGAGTGGATTTAATGAGAAGATGACAAACAGAGAACTCAGTCACCCTTCAGCATACTTAACATTACTGAACTCTGCACTGTAAATGATTAAGATGGCAAATTTCATGCTGTGTGCTTTTTGCCACAATTTAAAACAAGACAAATAAACAAAACTCAGCCATTTTAAAATCAGAAGTCTCCCCCACCAAATTTCTACGAATTTTGAAAAACAAACTCATGACATTTTTTAATGTGTTTATGTGGAGAACTGGAGTGTTTCAATATCTTCTACCCAACATACTGAGACTGTTTATTGCAAGGACCATCGAGAGTGGAGCTTCTCAAATGGTCCTTAGACTAATAGCAGCGGCACTCACAAATGGATTGATGACTTAGAGAAGCAAATTTGGGTGTTCTATCCCAAACTACAAACTCAGAAACTCTGACCGGGGTCATCAATCTGTGTTTTAAGAAGCCACGCACCACTGGAGATTAGGCATCAGCTTTATGATGGTCGCAGCATGGTTTCAAAACCATTTAGAGGAAAGAGAAGGAAACGAGCATGGACTAAATACCAACGGAGGGGCCCAACTCTACAGCCTGGAGAGCAGGTGAAGGAAGATGAAAACGCGAGAAAAGGTGACCACCATTCACTGGTACCTACCACGTGCCAACCACACACTTACAACATTTAATTTTCACAGTTTCTTTGAACACAAAGATTTCCTCCATTTCATGGATAAGAACATTGAGGCTTAGCAAAGGTAGTAATTTAGCTAGTTCAGAGTGATTTTAACCAAGATTTATCTCATTCCTAGACCCTTCTGTGTATGTTAGATGCCTCCCTCCTTTAAAATTAACCTCGCCACCGAGACTATACCTGACTATGGAAAACCAGAGAAAAGAAAACAAGATTTCTCCTCTGCTTCGTAAAATCTCACCCACCCTCCAAAGAAGAATCAAGTGCCACCTCCTCTGGGAAGTCTTTCAGAACTGCCTTGCTTAAAATTAACCCTCCCACCACAGTTCTCAGACATAGATACCTATCCCAGAGTGCCCTATATACCTCACTGCTGAAGTTCTCAAGTCTTTGTTCCCAGGGGCCCTTAAAAATAATTGATGTCTGTCTTAGTCCACTTTCTGTTGCTATAACTGAATGATATCAATAATTTATAAGTAATAGAGATTTATTTAGCTCATGGCTCTTGAGGCTGGGAGTCCAAAAGCACAGTGCTGGCATCTGCTTCATATCTGATGAGGGCCTCTTGGCTACACTGGGACATGGCAGGGGCATGACATGGCGAGACAGAACAAGCAGATGGGAGAGAGTGCCCTTGTGTAACAAAGCCCAAATCCATGAATCCACTAATCCGTAAGTGGACCCAATCACCTCTCAAAGTTCCACCTCTCAAATACCACAAACATATGACTTTAAGGATGATGGTTCCAACACATGGAATTTGGGGGACATATTCAGTGTCCATAAACAAGAAGATCAACCTCACTGTTATGGTTGATACATTGTGTCAACTTGGGGAGTCTAGAGGTTTAACTAAGTAACTCAGCAGTTGTAAATCTTGGGGTAAAAAGGACACCTCCTCCTTACTCTTGTGGGATGTTGTTTATGTTAATTTGGTAAGTTTAAAAGGTTAACTATGTGATTCAGCAGGAAGCCAGGGTGTTTATTTGTATTCATTCTAAACCTGTGCAAGAGGAAGGCAACAGAGGGTGTGGGTGTAGAGAACCCCCCTCCCACCTCCCCAGAGCTGGTAGACTATAAAAAGAAAAGAAGGACTGGGTTTGCCTTCTTCAGAGGAGCTGCAGTCTTCGCCTTCAGCTTGGTTGTCTCCTGGCTGCTGGTGCAGACTCTTTGGCTTCCGCCTGGGACTTCGTCATAGATTCATCAGCGTTTCGTCGCAAACTCAACAGACCTTGATATGGACTTGCATGCACACTGCGGTGAGCTCCAGGCCCCAGGCCTGGGCTGTTCAATCTCCAGTGTGCAGACACCCTCTGCACACTTTCTCATCTAATCCTGTAGCTGACCATTGTAAGCCAAGTAGGTAATTTGTTGTACATTTGTATAGCTTGTGTTAAATCTGTTTCTCTAGTACCTGACTGATACACTCACACACTATACAAAAATATTAACCCAAGATGGCCCAAAGAGTAGGTGTAAAATGTAACACTGTAAAGGGTTTTTCTTTAGACAGGGGAAAATCTCCAGGATGTTGGGCCAAGTGAGAAGTTATTAGATTTGACCCAAACTATGATCCATAAAAGGAAAATAAGTGGATAAAGTGAATCATTTAAAATGAAAACCTTTTGTTCTAACAAAGACCCTCTCAAAAGAACGAAAGCACCGAGATGAAATGTTTACAAAGCACATATCTGACAATGCCAGGGCCCTGGTATCTACATGATACAGAGAATTCTCAAAGCTCAAGTAAAACTAGTCTAATTAGAAAATGGACAAAAGACATGAAGAGATTTGCACTGAAAAGGATCTATAGTTGGCAAATAAGCAAATATTTTCAACATTGTTAGCCATTAGAAAACTGTGTATAAAAGCCATAATGAGATACCTATTGTAGCTGTCAGAACTGCTAAAATAAAAGACAATGACAATCGAGAATCTTGGCAAGAACACAGAAAATGATTAAAATAGTGAGAATGGAACACTCACACATGGCTGGCTGGAATGTAAAATGGTGCAGCTGTCCCAAAAAGGGTTTGGTGGTTCTTACAAAAGTAAACGTGCTTACATACTGTGCAGCAAAGGCACTTTTTTGGGTATTTATCCTTGAGAAAGGAATACTTATATTCACACACAAGTGTTCCTACCAACTTTATTTTTATACTGAGAAATCAGAGATTAGCCAAATGTGTGTCAAAAGACAAATAGTTAAACAAACTGTGGCACAGCCATACCATGGAAATGGATTCTGATACTTGTGATCAACTAGATGGGCCTCAAGGGAATCATGCAGCCCAAAGGAAAAAACAACAGTGTTTGAAAAGCACATACACGATATTGTTTCATTTATATAACAGTCTTGAAATGACAAAATTATAGAGAGGGGAGAGGAGAGAAGAAGGTGACTGTGGTGATGAGGGTTGATTCAAAACATGGTGAATGTCTAAATTTTTAAAAATCTGTTACAGTAAACAACACATTGCCACGAACAACTGGATTAGTGTGTTTGAGGCAAAGTAGAGTATTCTGAGGGGGACTGATGGCAATGTGTCTTTTAAACATTCACTGTGGTTTTTGATCAACCCCTACAGAAATGCAGGTTTGAGGGATTGATGCGAAGGAACTATCTGTTCTGGAGGTGACCACATAAATCTACTTGAAATCAAATTATATAGAATTAAATACACACACACACATAACACACACACACACACACACACACCCCCGAGCGTATTTTATGTAAAGCATGAGATCTGGATAAGGTGGGTGACTTGTACCCATGCCAATTTCCTGGTTATAATATTATACTAAAGTTATGCAAGATGTAATCACTGGGGAAAACTGGTATACAAGAGCTCTCTGTATTATTTTTTTAACAATTGACTGTGAGTTACAATGATCTCAAAATTAAAAGCTTTGTTCATATTGAGGACTGTAATATTTGCCATATTAGAAATTAAAATGGAGGTAATTTACAAGTCTTTCCTTAATAATTTATTTTTAAAGCCATAATGATGTTAACTTCAAGAAACCATTTTTATGAAATGTAATTGTATCTTTTAAAATAGTGAGACAGAGCCAGGTGTGGTGGTACATGCCTATAATCCCAGCACTTGGGAGGCTGAGGCAGGAGGATCGTTGCAAGTTCTATGCCAGCCTGGGCTACAAAGTCAGCTCAAGACCAGCCTGAACTGCATAGTGAGACCTTGCCTCAAAAAAGACAAAAATACAATACAATAAAATAGTGAGACAAGTGGCATTGTTATATATGTCTGCAAATCTCTCCAATGTCTGACCTTATAAACAACTGTATCGTCATATCTGCTTCTGTGTTATAGTATATTATGATGTCGTATGGAGGGTTTTCTGGAGAGGCATAGCAGGATACTCAATTCTGGGATAGAACCAAAGACAAATAATGTCTAAGTGTTATTATGAAAACAGTTTTAACCTCACATGACTGCTCAGAGGGTCTCAGGACCCACTGGCATACCTGGGCACACTGCAGCAACTTCTGCACTGCCTGCACTGCCATGATCATGTGTCCCTGCCCTGACAGCCGTGAAGGCAGAAGCAGTGTATCTTCCATCTTTGTATTTCAAGTGCCCGTGCAGTGCTGAGCACAAAGCTGATACCCAAGAAATCTTGGCTGAACAATGAAACATTAATGATTTGTTTGCTGAGAGAGAGGAGAGAATGACAGTGTGTTGCTGTAGACTTCAGACTCTGAGTCAGAATAAAGGTCAGAGTGTTCTGATATAGCTTGGTCTGAAGGAACAAACATTGTTCTGAGGAAACCTGGAGTCTCCTGGAGCACGAAACCGGATATGTGGTGATGACTGAGTGGCCTTTTGTAAAAGGTTCCCCTGTGTCACAGTTTCTCACAAGTCTTGCCCTTGAGGCCTCTGCACACCATTTAGACCAAGCATGGAGAGAAAGGGTTTAGCAGGTCAGACAGACACACAACGAATCATTTTCTCCTGATTTATTATCTTTCTCATCTCCCTAACTCCCTGGGGTATCCCCTAAGTACCCACTAGTGGCCAATTTCAGCCTACTCGGTCCACAGCTACACTGGGTGAAGGAAAAAATTTCAGGCCACTATTTCACATTATGGATTGGTTTTCAGTTCTCACCTACAATATAAATTAGCAGCATAAATTACCAGGGAGCAAAGAAAAATGAAGATGCTAATTTAAAATTGCCACTGAAGCTGGGAGTGGTGGTGCACTTGAGAGGCTAAGGCAGGAGGATCACCACTAATTTGAGGCCAGCTTGAACTCCCTAGCAAGACCCTGTCTCAAAAAGAAAACTAAAATTGCTGCTGAAAACATAAAACACAAACTGGTGCCTCATGCCTCAGACAGGGAGGCAAACCTGTGGGGACACTGCCCAACGACCATGCAGCCTCAGCCTCAAGGAGCCCCTGATCTGGAAACTAACAACTCCATAGTAGCTGGCAGCAGAGACTCTAAAGGAATGAGAGGCCAGTGAAGAGGAATCAAACCTTTAGGATCAGGAAACAGAATCACTTCTGACTTTGTCCTTGAAAGGGAGAGGTTCTACCCCTGTGAGCAAGGATGGCAGAAGATCACATGTTAGGGAGGGGGTATAGTCAACTGTTTTGATGTGGACCTAAAGTGATGGTGGTGGAAGTGAAGTGGAAGTTTCTTTCTTTCATTAGATCCAGGCTTACATATTCTACAATTCCCATGGTGACCCCAAAGCATCAGGAACCCAGACACCTTCCTTCCCAATGCTCCAGTTATCCAAGGCCCAGCCATGTCAGCACAGTCCAAAATCATTGTGTCGGAATTCCAGCCAGTGCAGGTGGGGAGGAGGACGGTAGGTGTGCTCTTTCCTTCAGTGGGCACAATTCAGATGTTGCACACCACTTCCACTCAGATTCCATGGCCAGAACATGGTTGCAAGGGAGGCTAGAAAACACAATTTAAACAATGGGGGTTCTATTGTTTTCTATTGTCTTTTAACCACAATGTAAATAATGGGGGACACCTACAGGTTTCTGCCCCAAGACCAGACGTGGGAAAGTGAAGGGCAGCCAAGCTCTGGGTGTGTTTAGAAGTTGTGGGACAGGGGACAGAAATATAGAGGGAAAGTGTGGTTGGGGCAAATGGTACAAAAAGGTCACAAACACCAAAGGTGTGGACTGTAATCTGGAAGTCAGTTCTCAGCCCTAATTGTACACCAGCATCCCATGGAGGGGCTGTTAAAACCTAGGCTGCTTATCTCTGGGTGTGGTGGCACAGGCCTGTAATCCCACCACTTGCACCGCTGAGACAGGAGGATTGCTGCAAGTTCGAGGCCAGCCTGGGCTACAAAGTAAATTCAAGGCCAGCCTGACCTACATAGTGAGAGACTGTCTCAAAAAGACAAAAAAAAAACGAAAAAAAACCCAGATTGCTGGACCCCACACACAGCATGTCTGATCCATCGAATCTTTGCTGAGGTCTGAAAATACATATTTCTAACCAGTTTCCAGGTGCTACTGATGCTGTGATCCAGGCCCTTTCAAAATATGTAGAGCCACAGAAAGTTCTGGAGAGGCAGAAAATGTCTGTATTTCAGAAAGCTGAGTCAGTATCAGTGATAGAGAATGCACAGTACTGAAGGTTTCAGAGATGGGGGCTTCACTCTTTCTTGATCCTCATGTTCCTGAGAAATTGCACTCAAGAAAAACAAGGATGATAAAGTTTGCAAAGCCAGGTCATAGAATCAGTGCCCCAGGGTGACTCCTCCACTCCTGGCAGGGCTGATAGTGCCAGCCTTTATCTGCTTCTGCCATGTCTCTGCTCTGTGTGCAGTTTGATCTGGGCATGTTGGGCAAGTCCTTGACTTCACTGCTCTGGGGTTCCCCATCATTAACAACAGAGATCATTTACCTGTGCAGAGCGCCAAGGACTATCAGGCGGCACACATAAAAAGTTGGACAATGTCTCAAGGCTATGGGGACTCAGACATTTGCCCACACCCTTGGAGAATAAGTTGGCACAACACATAGATGAGAATCTTATGAGCAAATCAAAATTTAAAAGCCCATACTATTTGATTTAATAGTTTCATATCCAGGAATTGAACCTACAGAAATTCTCATGTTTATGAGCCAAAGACAAGGTTATTTAATGACTCTATTATTCAGCTTCTCATTACTATAACAAAATACCTGAGATGATTAACTTATAAAGAGGAAAAGATTATTTAGGATCATAGTCCAGAGATCAAAATTGCAGGACCCCCTGCTTTGGACCTGCAAGGAAGCTTCACATCATTACAGGAGTGCATGGCAGAGCATCTGCTCCCCTGAGGACCTCCCATAAGGATCCACAACTCTCCAACAGCACCACCCTGGAGATCAAGCGGATGAAAAATGGGCCACTGGGGGACATTCAAGATCAAACCTATTCAAAAAAAGATCAAACCTATAGCAACACCTATCATCTTATTGGAAAGAGATGGAAAATGACCTAAATATCATCCAGAGAGCTAGTTAAATGAAAGTCCAGAGGCTTTCAAAAGTGGAATAATGGCAGTCTTTACAAATAAATTAGATCTATATATGCCCATTTAGAATAATCTCTATATTATATATATATGTGTGTGTGTGCATTAAATTCCTGAGATTATATTTACACTGTGAGGTTATATATGCCATATAAAAGCATATTTTATACATACTCATATATAGAGCAGACCACTGTTGTGATGTTACTGCCTAAAATATTTAACTGTGTGAATTCCTGCATATACACTTACATGTACAGGGCAACCCTCTGGAAGAATTGGTAGGAAAAATTTGCCCCTGCAATAGGAACTGGAGGCCAGGGATGTAGCTCAGTGGCATAGCACCTGCCTGGCAAGTACAAGGTCCTGAGTTCAATTCCTGGTACAAAAAAAAAAAAGGAATTGGAATAGAGGTGCAGGTTGAGGAAGAAATGTACTCTTCACTGTAATCTTGTGTTTGTTTTTGCAACACTGAGTATGCATTGTCTGTATAAATACATAAACATGCAAGCAGTGCCAGGTGCTTTAGCTGCTTCACCTCACTAAAACTTGAGAATCGCCTAGAAGGGAAGTACCCCTGCAATTACCAGGACATGGGGGAGGCTAAATCATTTAGGGCAGAAAGGTGGGTAGAGGGAGATGGAAGGAGCCTTGATCTGAAGGGTTGCCAGTTTCCATGGGGTAAACATTACTTCCATGGCTGATATCAAGCTGATGTCACTGAGCAGAGCAGGAGGAGATGCCTGTGATGGGCTCTTACAAGCTGAGAGGAACCAGCTCCAGCCTACACTGAGAGGGACCTTGCATTCCTACAGTCTGCACCACTGACCCACTCCATGCCCAAGAGTTGCTCTTCAAGACCAAAACAAGTGTGAGCAACCACAGCACTCCAACAACCAAGAGCAGCTATCAAGGATTTTCACAGGTAGCTACTGGGGAGTGTACTGGCAGTTTTCCAATGGATTTGAAACAGAAACCCAGACATTAAAATTACACATCGATGTTTTGTATCTGCAAGTCGCTTTGCCATTTTCTTTATGGCTGTACAACCAGAAGGCAATAAAAGAATAATAAATTAATTAGTGTTAGCAGTCTGTCAGCACAGCCCTGCGTATTTTTGGAGATGCAGCCATCACAATTAGGGATGTGATTTAGAGACATTCTCAGTGCAGTAATGGGAGACATGAGGATGAGAGAATCACCAGTGGGGCCCCAGCTCTGCCACCTGCTAGGAATGTTGGGTAAGTCACTCAGCTTTCTTTTCTCATCTGACACCCGTGCGCAGTGGGGACAGTGCCCACACAGACCTGAACCAGCAAGCTTGCTATGTCTCATACATGAGGTCAACACCTGGATATAAGGCGGTATGGTTTTCCCCTCAAAATTGCTTTTGTATCAGTCATGGTGGCATACACCTGTAATCCTGGCACTTGGCAGGCTGAGGCAGGAGAGTTTCCATGAGTTCAAGGCCAGCCTGGTCCACATAAGTGACATCAAGGCCAGCCTGCACTTAGAGAGACCCTCTTGGAATGTTTACTGATCCCTAGTCTCTCTCACTTACCTTACTCTAAACCACAAAGTATCGTTTGGGAAAGACCAATTTATGGAAGTCACCTGGAGAAAGTGGTTTAAAATGTAAAAATTTAAACACAGATCTAAGTCACAACAGCTGGGTTAACCTCATATCCAACTCTTAGGCGAGTCTTTTCTAAGGTTTTTGAAAGAAGGTTTTAAAAAGTAATACAGGCCAGATGTAGTGATGCATACCTATAGTCCCATCCCTTGGGAGGCTGAGGCATGAGGATTGCCATGAATTCAAGGCCAGCCTTAGCTGAGTTGAAGGCCAGTCTGAACTGCATGCTGTGACTCTGTCTCAAAAATAAATACAGAAATATTAAGCAAAAAGAAATATAAAAGCAATACATTAAATGTTACATTGTGATCATGAATGTAAACCTATAGGAGAAATAGAAAAACAACCTGTCCTAAAATTAAGGACAACTAGGATGAAATACTTTGACAGCAGCATTATATAAAAGCTCAAAATTTACTGGATCACAGGGCATGGTGATGCATCCCTGTAATCCTAGCACTCTGTAGGCTGAAGCAAGAGGATCGCCAAGAGTTCAAGGCCAGCCTGGACTACAAAGTGCGTTCAAGACCAGCCTAAGCTACACAGGGAGACCTTGTCTCAAAACACACACACACAAAAAAGTTGCTGGATCAAAATGTAGATCAGAGGAAAAACTGTGACCTGGAAAGTAACCTGAATGATGCAGAAACCATGCCAGTGACAATAAAATACTGATACCCAAGTGCTCAGGGAAAGATGGAAGAAAATTGTTTTGTGGCATAGTGACACTTTCGGGAAGATGGCGACCGGGTAGGCAGCAGAGAGAGAACCTCCCAGAGGATTACCACCCAAACAATGTAATATAGCAATATGAAGACAGAAATAAGGACTTCCGGGAAGAAGATGACCAGCCGAGAGAGCGAGTGCGGAGGGAAGAACGGCTTCAGCTCCTGAACCCAACAGAGAACGCGCTACTGGAACAAACTGCGCCAAACCGGGCACCGCTCCGGGATCCCGCTCAGAATCCCACCCCGCAGCCAGCGCTGCGCGAACTGGAGCAACAGCGACCGGCCGGTGGGATTTCTAAGTCGGGGAAAATCTCCATCCAGGGAAAAACATTTGAACGGCACTCCTGTCTGCACGATCACAGGGTGAGTTAAGTGCGCGCTCTAACCAGTTTTTCCTGAATCGGGAAGAAGCTCAGCCCAGCGAGAGACACCAAAGCAGCTTCAAGGACTGCGGGATCTCCCGGGTGGGAAGACCTACTTAGGCGCCCCAACGGGTTTTGTGAGGGGGGAAGGAGCTCCACCCAGGGAGGAACACCTGAGTGGCCTATCTGCAAGAATCCTGGGGTGGCGAGCTGT
>PVLD010020043.1:0-34863 GCA_004027595.1 Dinomys branickii
AAGAAAACACAAGAACCAAAAATCCAAGGACAAGAAAGAAAACAGGCATACATCAACAACAGCAACAACATCCACAACAACAACTACTGTTGAGACCATATCACCTTGTCTATAGATTAGTTGTGATTGTACTATTTTCTATGATAATGGGTGTCTGTTTGTCAATATGTTTTTGTACTTTTATGTTTCTAAAATAAAAAAAAAATAAAAATAAATGGTTATAACTGATATGTATTGGCTTATCTTTGTCATGTTACTTTCCTGCTATTGATTCCCTACTTTTTCACTCTGTTTAATTGTTTGCTCAGCTTGGTGGTTCTTTCCTATTATTATTCTGGAAATTGTGGTCATTTTTATCTTTTCTAGAATATCCTCTTGCACTGTTTGTAAGATTGGTTTGGTGCTCATGAATTTCTTCAATTGTTCTTTATTGTGGAAATATTTTAGTTCTCCATTAATTTTGAAGGATAGTTTTGCAGGGTACATCAGTCTGGGATGGAAGTTGTTTTCTTTCAGGATCAGAAAATACTTCACTCCAAACTCTTCTTGACTTGATTGTTTGTAGTGAGAAACATGCCATGATTCTGATGGGCTTTCCTTTATAGGTGATCTGTGTCTTTCCTCTAATAGCTTTTAGTATTCTGTTCTTTTGCTGAATTTCTGGGATCTTGATTATTATATGTCGGCACAGATTTATTTTGGTTATGGCTAATTGGAGTTCTATATGCCTCACTTATATATATGTTAGATGCTTTTTCCATTCTTGGAAAATTTTGTACTATTACTTTTCCAAATAGCCTTTTGATGTCACTTGTGTTGACCCCTACTATTTCATTGACACCTATTTGCCTTACATTGTGTTTCTTTGCCTCAACTTGCAGCTGTTGAATTGTTTCCTCGTTCCTTGTTATTTTTAAGAGACCTTTCTTTTCATGATCATTAGCTGCAATGCTTTCTTCAAGGTCTCAGAGTTTATCTTCAGTTTCATTCAAGTAGTTTTGCCAGCTTTCAGTGGAATTTTTAATTTCTTGGACATCACTTTGAATCTGTTTCATGCATTGTAATTCTTTCCTATATTGTTCATTCAAGTTTTCCATCATTTTTTCTATGTTTCTCTTTTTTCAAATCTATATCTTCTCTAGACGTGCTGAGCAATTCTTTCATTATTGTTGTCATTTCTTTTTTTTTTTACTGAAGAGATTATTTCTGATCTGATTTCTTCTATGGCCTGATGGAGTTGTTTCTTTACTTCAGTTTCTACCATTTCAAAAATTTTAGGTTCATGACTTCCAAGTTCACCTATGTCAGTGTCTCCTGGACTTGTTATGGATGGGGTGGAATTCTGAGATTGTATTTTGCTCCTTCACCTGTCATTTTTGATGCAAGAGGTGGAGTGCCAAACCTCACTCTTCCTGGGCATCTCACTGAAGATCCCTGTGTTCCTTGGTGGTTAGACTCATTCTGGCTTTTCCATGGAGTTATCAATTTCTTTCTATCCCATTATTTTCCCTTTGGAAATGGAAATGAAAATGTTTACCCTCTGGCATTGTGTTTTGAAGTATTTATCTTTCTTTTTCATTTTTATAGAATGTCACAGCTAAAATATTGCTTTGAGCTAAGAGGAGACTTTGGACTTGGACTGTTTTCAGCAATGCTAGATCAGTTAAGATTTTAAAACTCTGAAGATGGACTAGCTGCATTTTCCATAATGAAATGAACATGAGCCTTTTGGGGGCCAGGGGCAGAAGGTTAGGCATTAGATGTAAAATTCCCAGCACAATTTCATGTGTTCATAGATGGGGTCTGGTTGGAGGTGGGTCACTGGTGATGTAACCTCAAAGTATGTCTTCTTGTCCTTAGATCCTTGCTTCTCTCTCTGCTTCATGGTTGTCATGGGGTGAGCATGTTTCTTTTACTTTTACCATGTGCTGTGATATGGTTTAATGATGATGGGAGGGAGCTGCAAAAGAAGAAGGCCTATGGATCTTAAGTTCTTGAACTAACTGTACAGTGGATTTACATTTGATACTGTGGAGAATTCACTTGTAATCATGTATAAAAATGTTGGGGTATGCATAGAACGTGCAGAAGAGTAGAACAGTGTATAGTTATGAGGACTGACCTCTCATTTTCCCTTTATGAAAAAAATCACTTCAAGTGCATGCAGGTAAATACATTGTGCTAGTCCCCTTAAAGATGTCTATGACCTAATCCTGTGGACATATTATCATACATGACAAAATTATTTGGCAAATGTGATTAAGATTATAGACCTTGAGATAGGAAGACTAGTTTGAAGTATCCAGTCGAATCATGTGGGTCCTTAAAGTTGAAGAACCTTCCCTAATTGGGGTCACAATAGATGTCAATAGGTGGAAATGGTAAGAGTGATGCAGTGTTGCTGTCTTTAAAGACAGAAGAACAGGTCATAAGTCAAGGAATGTAGTGAACACAAGAATTTGGGAAGGAAGGAATATGGATTCTCCAAGAGCCCTTGAAATAGAACAGAGTCCTGCCAACACCTTAGTGAGACCCATTACACCAATGTTGAACTTTTAATCTGAGAATGATGAGATAGCAAATATGTGCTGTATAAGCCCTTGAATTCTATTTGTTATGCCAGCAGCAGCAAAGTAGCATAACACATATGGATCCACATAGCATTTATTAGATATATTTTTATGTTCTATTCTTTTTTGTGTGATCTTGCAGAACTTTCAAAGCTCCATAAAGTGGACACTATTATTACCTCCATTTAAAAGATTGAATCATAGAAAGAGTAAGGGAAATGTTAAGGCCACAGACCTTATGAGTTTCAGAGACTTGAACTATTCTGTTGCCTAGTCACTCACATCTAGAATAAAAGCTTTTCAAACATCTGTTGCTGATCCAGCTACAACTAGGATAAAGTCTACCTTTGCAGAACCCATGAAGTAGAGATGCCTGTGAGACTCTGGGATGTGACAGCTCTTTAGGGCATCATGCTTTAGGACTTGAAGAAGCATCTCTCTTTCTCATAAATTGTATACACGACATATGCTTTACAACTCAAAGCAGCATTTCTCTTTACATAACCAATTACAGAACTAATTGCCAACTGTTTTAATCTGTTCATTAAGGTAGATATAATTAAAGCAACGTTTTGTTAATAGTTTGAGTGTGTGCTTCAAAGTAATAATTACTACTTTTATTTCTTTGAGACTCATTCTAATTTGTCTTGGCTACATCACAGCCTACCTTGTGTTCTCCCTTGCTCTGTGTTCGCTACCAGAAGGTTTAGCCCCTTGGTCCTGCACAGCTGCCTTTCTAGCCTCTTTAGGGAGGCTTTCTTGATTTCTCAGATTGGATGAATCCTGTTGTGTTCATTCTCACAGTTTTTTTCCTTTACCTACCTTATTATATGCCTCAGCATATAAATTGTTGGCCTGTATTTGCCAATATAGAAAGAGTCAGGCCTTCACATCTGTGCTATTTCCCACTGTGTCCTGAGTGCTTCCAGCAGTACTTGGCACACAGTAAAGCTCAGTAAATACCAGTAGATTGGTTAACAATATGCACTGGTCTTTGCTTCTTACTGACCACTGTTGACACATCTACATTAACTGGGTCACCACTCCTGTCCCATCCTCCACCTTCTGATTCTTCTTTCTCTCATTTTGCAAATATAAGGCATGTAGGCACACCTGGGCATGTACATCCATGCTTGTACATGTATAGCCACACACAGGTAGGATGAGAAACATCCTTTCCTATGTCCTCCTTGCCTGTAGGCTAGCTTCCCTTGGCCCTGATTAGCTGGTTTCTGTGTTAGAGAAAGGGGTTTCCATGTTGCTTATGAGGAGAAGTGCATTGCTCCCTAGGAGCAGCTATCTTCTCAGGGGGCCTGCACCCTACTCGGATTGTCATCCTCCCTCTACTTCTGCTCTGACCAGCACTCTGGGAGAGGTCTGCTTCACCCTGAACCTCACAGCCTGCAGTTTATTCTGATAGTTCCAGGCCATGTCTCCTTCTCCTCTCTTCCTCTTCCATAGCATTCTGTGGTAATCTCAGGTAGGTAGGATGTTCCTTTCCTCCAGGCACAGGACTTCTGACCATGTAACACACAGCTATTGGCATGAAGCCAAGGCACATTCATAAACAGGCCTGATCCCTGGACTGTAACATTCTGAAGCAACCCTAGGTGGAGGATGTCATTGGGGGTGTCATTGCACAACAAACAGTGAAATATGTACTGTGGAGTATGAGACCTTTGATCATGGAATCTGGGATTTTGGAATCAGATTTAGCCAGTGGGTGTTCTCTCATGTCTCTGTTCCCAGCTTGCTTCTGCTCCTCCTCCACCCCATCCTGACTGTGCACCATATCACCGTCTGCCCTGAACCCTGCCCCTTCTCAGTGTCCATGGTCAACTCCACCTACTGTCTGAGCCAATGAGATACCAGAAGAGGACAGTGTTACAGAAGGGTTGGGGGTGGAAAAGTCTTCCCATCTAAAGGCAGAATTGCAGCAATCCATAGTCTCAGGTAGCAGCTTCCAGTATCTGGTGGGTATCAAGGCGTTTATGCCAGCTGACTATCCAGCCTGCCTCCTTGCTGTCTGCTGTATTCCTCCCAGTACCTGTGACCATACCACATCTCATTAAAGCTGTTCCTCCATTCTCACACCAGGGACAGAGAGAGTGTTGGCATGACCTTTGGAGTCCAGAGACCTGGATTCAGCACCTGACTGTTTGACCTTGGACACGTGACTTGAGTCTTTCAGCTTCTGTTTTCTCACCCCTAAAATGGGCTTACTAATGCCTTTCTCTGAGGGTTGTAATAGGAATGAAATAAGACAAGGCAATCATTTGCACACATTTTCTGAGCACCTGTAACATGATAGGTACTGAGGGAGGTGTTGGGAGGCGCCGAGTCTGGTTGGAAGATGACTGCAATCTAAATTTGAGTTAGAAATTCATGTACATACACAGAGATATCACAACAACAACAACAAAAACACCAGAGCCATGATTTCCCACTCACGTTGGAGGTCCTAAAACGCAATCAGACAGGAAGTAGTGACTGAAAGCACCAAGGAGGGTTTCCTTCATTGGACGGCTTGGGAAAGGCTTTTAGATGGTACCAACTGGAACCAGGAGAATCAGCCTTTTAGACACAAGCTGCTGAGGCTCAGGCCTGATCCTCATCCCTACTCTGAGCAGAAGAGAGATACCTCCTAGATGCCATTCATGAAAGATCATCAGCTTCTTGTAAGCATCAGAATTTAACTAAGCTTAGTCTGTGACTTGAATTGGGGCACAGAGTCCATTTCCCTGCAGCCTGTGAAGGTTGTCCCAGCTGGGGAAGAATGCAAAACATCTACCAGGTTCTCCCTCTCCAAGCATTTAAAAAGCAGTAATAAATAGACGAGAGCCTGGGAGGTGTGATTGATTTGTTTTGTGAATCACAGAAGAGGCTGTAACTCATGGGAGATTAGGGCTGAAGTAAGTTGTACGACTCTTGCATTACACGCAGAGATTAATGACTTATCACATGAGGCCCCACTGTTAACCTGGCTCACCCAGAGGGAGTTTAATGGCAGGGCCATACAGGCTGACTTTTAATACTTGAATAAATGCTCCTCACTTGTGTGTGGCCCTGATTCTCAACAAATGAGCACCTGCTTTGCCAGAATTATGAGTGCTCACAATTTGGGGAGCAGCTTCCTCTCTTGGGGAGAAGTTGTTAAGGATTGCCAAGGCTCCATTGCCTTTCCATCCTATTTTTATCCTCAAAGCAATGAGCAGACTTTCTCAGGAAGGCTGAAGGCTGATGTCACCTCTCTTACTACATTGGGTAGCACTTACTGAGAATTCCAGGGCTGTGCTGGGTGCTTTATAGATTCTCAGTGAAATCTCTGAACGACCATATAAAGCAGGTATTGGTTTTACAGTTGAGAATTATGGCTGGAGGTTGCATGGACTTAGGGAAGGAACATGGTCTGGAATGACATAGATCTGGGTTAGAACCCTGGGTTTGTGCTCCCTTGCTTAGTATACTCACACCATGGAGTTCCAATTGCCTGTTTGTAAAATGGATATTATAGATCCTTTGCAGAGGTGCTCTGAAGACTATGATCTCAGTGCCTAGCACACAGTAGATGCTCATTTAGAAGTCAGCCCAGAGATTGCTTGGGATGGTTAAGAAGGGCAGGGAATAGGGAATAAACACCATGAAACAAACCTGGCATCCTGTAGGCGCTTGTGGAACCATTCCTTGGGGTTTAATGGGGTTGACCAGGGGTAAAATGATGCAGGCTAGAGAATGGGGGGTGAAGTTGGATTCTAGAGTTGGTCATGACACAAAATCTTGGGCTAAGAGCACTGGGGGATGCATATTGCAGAATGTAGCTGGGAGCATTCAGGAGGCGCACGGGCAATTCCAGCTGCAGGTGCTGCCTCTTTCCCCTGATGTCTGTCATGACCAGGGCAGCAGCTGTCAGAGGCCTCAGCTGAGCCTGGATGGGGGCTGCAGTTACTTATGTTACTGCTGGGCTCAGCAGCCGGTGAGGCCGTGGAAAGCCCTGAGCATTCCTTGCCCCAGCTTGTTTATCCATTTTCACGTCTCAGCTTCTGCTTCTGCTTCTTGCTCAGCACCTCACCGGCCTGGTGGATCAGAAGCTGGAGTCTGCATCTCCCACCACACACAGGCCCGGCGATTGGACTTCCTCCAGCTCACTTAGCCAGGTGGAACTCCGAACTCTATATCCACCTGCTCTCTGGTCTTTGTACCCACAGGGAAGACCTTGGGCTTTTATGACTGCTTATATCCACCAGTTTCCATTTTGCTTAGAAGCCTATCTTCTCCTGGAATGAATCCAAGCTAATACCTATGAGCTCGCATTACTGAACCCTGATAGGTAGTAAAGATAAGGATCCTGGCACAGAGCTTGAAGAACTAACTCTGGGATCACTGAAGTGTTTGCTCCTCTGCTTGTAGTGGGAGTCACACCTTAACGTTTATTGCATGGATACTGCACGTTGGACCAGGTTCTTCATCCTTTCCACATGAGATGGTCCTTCCACCAACTGTGTCCGCACTTGTCCTCAGACCCTGGCCCCTTTGGCCTCTGTTGCTTTGTTTCTGCATAGTATGTAGAACTGTCTACTTTATGATATCCTTATTTGTTGTGTTTGCCTCTGTCTCTGCCTACACTACAGAGGGAGCGCACAGGACAAAGCTCTTTTAATACATCTACCACTCCGTCCCTATCCCTATATAGCATCTGACACAGAGTAGGTGACCAACAAACATCACACTAATTAAGTATTTATGAACTTTTCGACATCTGGGTCTCCTATCCTCAAGCGCCTGTTTGTCCTCGCCTGGCTTGTTGACTCCGCTCAGCTTACCAGGGGCTCACTGGCCCCTGATCTGCCCACTCAACTTTGCTCCTTGTATCCAGTCTTGGCTTCTGGCCCAGACTTTCCAGGGATTCCAGACCCAGCTGTTCCTTGTCTTGACTCTGATACTCCTATCTTATCTCTGAAAATTCATGAGGCTCTCACTCCTCTGTGGAGATCCCAGGCATATTGGATCTGCAGTCAGTCTTGCGGCCGCTCAGCAAGTCTTCAGTAAGACAGTCAGTCAACAAGTGTTTACTACCCAGAGGCAAACTAGTCAGGCTTCCGGTTGATTTTAGTTCTCCAGGGAGGAGATGGAGTGTAGGCAATAGTATGGGAGTCTGCTGGAATCCCAGCTCCCACACTGAGAAGCTGTGTGATACTGGTATGTCAAACTCTCTGAGTAAACTGTGTCAGTGCCCCAACTTTATTTGCCTGGATCCTGTTTTGGTTTTGCACACTCCAGCCAACAGCCAGCACATGGGCCCCCTAATTTCAGGAACCATCTATGGTTGCAGCTTAAGTGCATGGAGTTTTAGAGTGGACAGTGACTGCTGGGGGCAGGGATCTAGCCTCCAGCACCACTGTCCCTCAGTTTGGATAACTCTGACATGTGACCAACTCCATTTGCATAACTTCCCTGTGGGGGTGGAGCCAGACTTTCCCTTCATGAGACTTGGGTGGGAAGAGCAATTTTGCTGACCACCCTCATTTCGTGGTTTTATATCTCACCACTTCATTTCTTCCTGGCAATGCTTTTCAGATAAACAGAAATTGACGAACATTCTAAGACATTCCTAGCCAATACTCTGCAAAAAAGTTAATGTTCAGAAGGCAACGAAAGGCTGAAAAATGTTTTAGTTTAAAGAGGATTAAAGAAACAAGATAATTCAATGCTAGGCACAGTCCTGGATAGGATCTTAGGCCAGGGAAAACAGTTATAAAAGGCATTACTAGGATAGTTAACAAAATTCAGATAAGGACTTTGCAGGTGTAATAGTATTGTAAGTGTTAAATTGTGTGATTTTGATAATTATACCATGGTTATATTAATGAATGTCCTCATTTCTAGGATGTAAGCACTGAAGAATGTAGTGGTAAACGTGCATGATATCTCCAAATTATTTTCAAATGACTCTTTAAAAAAATGCCAGGTAGAGAGGTGCAGGGAAGAAAATGATAAAGTAAGTAGATTAAACTACAACAGTCGACAAGTCTGAGTAAAGAGCATATCTGAGCCCTTGTCTTGTTCCTGCAGCTTTTCTTTAACTTTAAAATTATATCAGAACACAAAGAACTTTGGTCTCAGAAACTTTCCAGGGAACCCAATCTGAGGCTTTCTGAGCTCAGTTTCCTCAGTCACTGAGTAGAGACAAGGCCTTTACTCCACTAGACTGTTGTAAGGTCTAAAGCAGCTAATGTCAGAGACAGGTAGGTCCCTCTTCTTACACGGAGGTCGTGCATTCTGGACATACAGGGCTGGGATGCCTCCAGAGCGCTCACCGCACGCATTCAGAAAAATGTACTGATGTTCCCAGTTATCTCTCCCTGAGACCGAGTTGGCTCACTCTGCTTTGCTTGTCTCATTACAGAACCTTGCTCGGTCGGCAGCTGTGGTCAGTGATTTTTGCAGATTAAAAGAAAATCCAGGGGTGGGGGGAATGGTTTCCTGGGGAGATCAAAGAGTGAGCCCAACATAAAAGGAACCTTGTAAAACTATATATATTGGGAACAAAACAAAACAAAAAAGCAACCCGGGAGCAGGATCCATATGTCAGAGTCAATATGTCCCAGTGTCTACAATCTGCTCTATTGAGATGCCAACTAAGGCAGGAATGTTGCCTCATCCAGAAAAGCCAGCCGCATAAAAGGGAGATTTTTATGGAGTTTGGCACAAGGATGAGGCAGGATCCGTATGTCCAAGGATTTGTGAAGAATCTCTAGGAATTGAAGTGGTTTCTTTTACCCCTATTGTTTTTTTTTTTTTAAGAAATAGCTTTATTGAAGTATAACTGATATTAAAGCACACAGATTTAATGTGTACAATTCAGTGGTTTTGGTCATACGAAAGCATGTGTGACACTGTCACCACAGTCAAGGTAACAAACATGTCCTTCATCTCCAAAATTTTCCTTGCACTTCTCCTTTGCTGGTGGTAGGGACACTTAAAATGAGATCTTCCTTTTAAATGAATTTTAAGTGCAGAATAGTATACTATTGATCCGGATGCAATGTTGTATAGTAGCTCTCTAGAGCTCATTTAGTATCTAGTATAATTAAAACTTTATATCCACTGAGTAACAGCTCCCTGTTTTCCAATCTCCCTGTTCTTCTTGACCACTCTTCTATTCTCTGGGTTCTTTAAGACTATTTTAAATACCTCATATAAGTGCAGTCATGCAGTATCTGTTCTCTGCCTGGCTTATTTCACTTCACACGGTGTCCTCCAAATTGATGCTGTAGGTGTTCCTTGTTTTTTAAAGGCTTAATAATATTCCATGGTATGTATAGAGCATATTTGCTTTATCTGCTTTGTTACTATATAAATCCTCCTTCAGCTGGAGAGATGGAACAGTAGAAGATATGCATTCAGTTTTGTTGCAAAAAATTGGCTTGCATGATGTTGGGAGCTGGCTAGGCGAGACCAAAGTCCACAGATCTGGCTATCAGCAGGGACAGCTGGAATTTGTGCAAAGGCTGGAGCTGCCTCTTCCAGACAGAGTTTCTTTTTCTTCAGGGAAGCTTTATCTCTGCTGTTGAAGCCTTTTGACTGACTGTATCTGGCCCACTCAAATCATTTAGGATAAATTCCTATAATTGATTATGGATTCTAATCACATTTGCAAAATATCTTTATAGTTACTCCTTGATAAGAGTTTGATTAAATTAATAGAGACTGTAGCCTAGCCAGGTTGACACATAAAAGTGATCATCACAATCACCAAAGCCACTTGATGGCATCTGCTGATATTTTCAGAAGGCATCCCTTCTCCATCCTCACTTATATTTATTTCTCAAGGTCAAGCCCCAAGGTCACAATTTGCTTCTTCTCACTGGTTATGGGAAAAGTTGCAACATCTTAAGCTGGGCGGTTAACACTCCCTCACGTGGTACCAAAGTCCCAAGGCTTAGTGCCTCGGTCCTTGGTTTTTGCACTTTCCTTCTGTACATCTTGGCAATGGCTGATGTTTCTTGGGTGCTTTGCGGTTCCCAGGCTCTACACCCAGGGCTTCAACATAGATTGTCTAATTTAGTAATCAGAACAATCCTATTTGTAGATGGAGAAACTGAGGCCAACTGCCTAGACTTAGATTTCAGTAAGTTAGAAAATATCTGAATTGACTCACCCAGACTCCTGGGCTGTTAATGGGAGGTGACTGTGGTACTGCTTGGCTATCAGCCCGTCTAGTTTCCTAATGATCCTGAATTGTCAACACTCTAGGTAGGATGCTGTTAAATTTTCTCCCAAGTGAGGAAGCCCCTCTGTTTGAAGAGGCTCCCAATAACTTGTCTTTTTGGTGGGAAAGTGATCTTCTCCAACCTATGGAAAGCATCAGGGATAAATAAAAGAGCCTAGTATGACCCACTCTGGCAGAGAGCAGAGATATGAAACCAAAATAACAGGTTCTTTTAAGGCCAGGTGATATTATCCTCCTGCCCGTGAAGACTGCTAATGCCATGGTCCAGGTATCTGTGTATTCCCTCAAAAGTTGAAGACCTAGCTCTCAATGGATGGTATTAGCAGTGTGGCCTTTGCTTGTGATTGGATTATGGGGGTGGAGCCTTCAGTGTTGGGTTAATGCTATCTGAGACTTGAGAGCTCCCTCTGTATCTGTCCTTAGCCAATTTAGGGGACAGAGAGGGATGGCTTCTTATAAAACAGGAAGAGGGCTCTCAAAAGAAATCAGATTTGCTAGTACCTTGATCTTGAACTTCCAAGCCTAAAGAACTGTGAGAACTAAATATTTTTATTTAAGTCATCCAGCCTATGGCTGTGTGTTATAGCCGCCTGAACTAACTAAGATAGCTAGTGGCCATACAAGGATTTGAATGAGGATGAAAAGGAGGGTTGTAATGCTTGGCAGTCCTCCCTGTTCTTCATGGCAACCTCAGAGAAGTAGTTGAAGTTGTGACTGGTCTGTCCTGGGCTTGCATGACTTTCCTGCCTTCTTGCATATGTACCAGCACCCTCTTTTTATTTTTATTATATTTTAAAGAGCATAAAGAACAATGAAAATAATATGGAATTTCAAAAGAAGATGATGGGAAATCAACAACGGTTGTTACGTTGCATATCGTTATCTTCAAAGTAGTTGTTCAGATTACCAGATATAGGCATGCAAAGCTGACCAAACAGCACTCTACGGCTTCCCTGGACTGGGTGTTCCCAAGGGCTGGGACTCTCTCATTCATGTGAATCTGACCTCCACTACAGGGCTTGGCGTATCGCTAGTACCTAATAAATATTTGATGAATAAAAATGCGGCACAGATCACAGACAAGGTATGATTGCTTCATCTCTACAGATGAGATGACTGGCTGAGAGCAGCTGCAGTTTCACTGAAGAGTGCAAATACAGCTGACTGTCCTCCAGTCAGCGGAGAAATCTGGCATTATCTAGGCAATTTTATTTGTGTTGGCAATTACAATTCAAATTATGATAGCAAAAGTTCTCCTTCACCCCCACATATTCTGGTTTGGATCTCTAAAGTGCAAATTTGCCAGTTCTGTTTGTTTTCTACGTTATGAGTATGGTATTGATCTTCTAGAATGCTTGTGCAGAAATGAATTTTGGGTGTTAAAACTAGTCAGGTGGTGAGTATGAGTATATTCTTTATTTGGACTGGATGGTGAATTAGCTGAGAGATTGTGAGATGAAGATGAAGCTCAGAAGCCAAAGAAACTAAGTTCCATGATAAGACTTCTATCCATGTAATTTTGGCTAAATCACTAACCTCAGTTTCCATACCTACAAAGTGGAAATAATCGTATTTATGACATAGCATATCCAAAATGCTAAGACACTATAGGAAAGATTAGATAAGAGGATATGATTGAAGGGGCAGATAAATAATTAATCAAAAACTTGCTCTACAAAGTCAGTGTCTTCACAGGGGTCAGTCCAAGGCCACTGTGCAGCCTTGATTCCTGGGCATTTCCTGAGATGCATGAGCACAATGCTCTGGCCCCCACAGCTCCTGGTCTGTGCAAATCCTGGCATGGACTCTCGGGCGCTGTCAGCAGTGGGTGATGAAATGACTCTTTGGGTGTAGCATCTTGCACACAGTGAATTTAGCTTTGAGTGAATGTTAGTCAGAGGAAATAGAAAATGATAGCTTTCAGGAGGCAACAGCTAAATGGTGGCTGCAGAAGGCACTGGCTTTGGACACACTTGGTGGAAATATGTACTTTGCTTGTAGAGATCAAAAATTGTCTCTGTACTAAAACCACATGGAACAGAAAGACACCTTGTGACCATGTTCAAGGTGGATCATTCAAAGGTTAAAAGGGGGCAAGAAGGTGAACAGGAAGGCTGTAGGTAATTTGTCTTATAGATGCTTATGTCTGATCCAGTGGGAATGAGGGTGATTCCAGCAGGGAATATTCAGGTGTCTGGTAGTGGTGCGGTAGTTCTCCAGCTCATGGGGAAAATGTGGGGAGTCTGGAGTGGAGACTAAAGCTGTGTGAATTGTCAGGTGATCTAAGCCATTTTACCTTCTTCCCTTGAGAACATGGTCCTGATATGCATTCCGGGGCAATAAAAGTAAAACAGGTGATGGATATAAAGTTCTTTGATTACACATAACATTTAATTATTTATAATGCCTATGGTGATCTTGGGATGAACACTGTGGAGGCTACAGCAGGTTATTAATTGGTTGTCAAGGACCTTTGTTCAGGTAATAGACATAATTACTGTGTTAATTCGATACAGTGGTGAGAGAAGTAGAGTGCCTCCCGTGACTGCTTCCTCCCTCCCTCGCCAGGGCTTCCTAACCACTCCAGGGCTGCAGTGTGTGTCCACCTGTTTTCAGTGTTGGTCCTAATCCCATGCATGGCCTGGAGGCTCAACTGTTGTTATCGCTAGGGAATGCACTGTGAGCCAGGGCTTCCTCAGGTTTTAGGGGTTGATGAGGCTGGTCTCTGCTGTCCCTGTGTATCAATCATCAACTCTAATTAGACTGTAAATGTCCTTTTTTATCCTCCCTACGCTTGTTGCAGGTCACATGGCCCATATGTAAATCTCAGCCCCTGGAGCAGTTTAATGGCTGCAGTGACCATAGGTAGTAACTCAGGCTCCCCATAAATGGAAAATAAAAACAACAACCCATTACGGATGATGGTAGGTCTGCAACCTGCACGCAGTGCATCATAAACTTGAGCAATTGCTGCTGTGCTTGGCTGACGACAGAGTGGAGGAGAGGGCATAAGGTGGAGGGAGATTTGTGACCTGCAGTTTCCATGTTGTCTCTCCCCTATCTGTCCTGACCCAGTCCGGCTACAGGTGGCAGAGAACTTCAACCTGCCTTGACCCAGCAAGCAGGAGGTGGCTTCTCAAGTCTCTACCCATGGGTGGGAGTCACAGTGCTGGATTCACTGGGAAGCTGGTGTGTATGCTGGGGCCACTGTACATCTGCGATCCCTTTTCTGCCCTGGACACAAGTGCTGAAGAGGCAACATGGCCAGGTGGAAATGTAAATGCTATGAAGATAGAGATGTGTTTTATGTTCACTGCTGTATCCAAGCTGGGTCAACCACATAGTAGATGCACAATAAAGAATTTTTTTTGGATGAAACAATGAATGAATGAGTAAGTAACATCTCTGGGTTTGGGGCTCTGATCTGAATCCTAGCTTTTATGTTTGCTAGCTGTAATAAAGTGGGAAATCACTTAATGTCTTTGGATTTTGCTGTCCTCATCTGTGAAATGTAAATCATATACTGTGTCTGAATTGTTGAGAAGGTTACAGAAGATGATATTTCTAAACATTTGCAGGCTTGAACGGTCTAGGTGTCACTCCAGAATGACAAATGAGGACACTGAGGCTCAGAGAGGGTAAAAGATATAAGAACATTTTCCCAGACGTTGAAAATATAAAAGGAAGAGAAATCAGGTAACCGGAACATTCAGATTTAGTTCTCTTCACAGTTTTGAACTGTGTTGCCAATCCTGGTGGTTCCTCTACCCACCTCAGAGAGACTTGGGAGTCCTCTGAACATGCTCAACATTTCAGCAAGTGGTTGTTCAGCATCTGCTTCATTCCCAATTCCACTGGACAGGGGGATACAAGCGGATAAGAGTGGGTGCACTAAGCTCATGTCCTGGGGGAGCTCATGGTCTAGAGAAAATGAGACAGTGAATTTGATGATGGGTATGGTTGCCCCACCGCACTGTCCCATACACAGCTCTGTGGCAAACTCATGGCAGGAAGGATCTAGCTTTGTGTAGGGGTTATTGGAAAAGGCTCAGAGAATCTAGGATGAAAACAATCTTCTATAAGGAAAAGAAATCCTTCTGGTGGAGAAGGGAGTGGAGTGGAGGGATTGAGTGCAGTATCAGAAACTATAGGTCACAGGGCAGGATTTGAGGGTGTGAGTGTATGTCTAGTGTTCATGGATTGATTAATGCTTTGTAGAGGAGCAGAAGAAGACAGCCTAGGCTAAAACAAGAAAGGGCTATTTTAATTTTTTTTTTTTTTTTCCCGGTACCAGGGATCGAACTCAGGACCTTGCGCTTGCCAGGCAAGCGCTTATGCCACTGAGCTATACCCCCAGCCCCAGAAAGGGCTATTTTAACTACGTATTTTTCCTAAGGGAAATGGGGAGCCATGGAAGACTATAAATGGAAGAATCACACAGCTATATTTATGATTTTATAAGCTTACAGGCGACTGACTGGTGAGTGAGACAAAAGCCTCCAATACTGGACATGGTAAGCTCAGATTCAGGTGAAAAGTAGGTAAAGTGAGTGTGTATAACATGCTTGACTCTGTGCGCCACCTCAGTCACTCTCTGCTGCAGCTATAGGCCAAGAAACTCCAAGAAACAAGAACAACCATGAGAAACTAAGAAGAGATATGGAGGGAGCCTCCTCTAAGGCTTTCAGTGAATCAAAGAATCTCCACTTTCAAGTCATGGCCCCTAGCACTGTGAGAGAATAAATTTCTGTTACTTAAAGCCTCCTAGTTTGTGTCAATTTGTTATGACAACCCTGGGAACCTCCTACATCTCCAGAAGAGATGAAGAAAAAATATTTTAAAAAATTTTAAATGAAGAAAACCAACTTTGGCAGGGATGGAGGAAAACGCCTATTATGGTTTGGATGTAGTTTGAATGTTCCCCCAGGTAAGCCATATGAAGGTGAATAGTTAATCTGACGCTGGTATTTAGAGTTGAGGCCTTTGGATGTGATTAGGATTAGACAAACTCATTAGGATGTGACCCCCATAATTGGAGCCTGGTGGCTTTAAAAGAAAAGAGAGAAAGACCAGACAGATACACCTACACAGGGCATTCTCTGTATTTTGTCATGATCTATGTCACCTTGGAACTTTGCCAGCAAGAAGACCAGCATCAAATGTCAACTCTTGACCTTGCAGCTCCAAAACTGTAGCCCCAAGTAAAAGTCTTTTATTTATAAATTCCTCATACTATAGTATATAGTATTGTTTTATTGTCAATAGACATTGGACAAATCCAGGACCCATGATTTTCCTTCTGGAAAATGCTGGAGCTGGGATTCAAAGGCAGGTCTCTGACACCACACTTCTTTTTCCATTGTACTGGGCAGGACATCATGAGCAGCTCATCTGCTCAAAAAAGGATGTTAGCCATGGGTAAGTTCTGGGAGGTGAAATGGGTGCACATTATCTTTGAACTTCCCCATAGGACATTTTTGAAACTTTTCTGAAGCCAATAGGTACCATTTAACCAGCTTGAGGAACAATAAGGTCATCGCTTCTTAATAATTTTCCCATAAGTCATATCAGTCCCCACTTATGAATTGCAGTCCCTGGAAATTTTGCAAAGATCACTTGGCATCTTGTTCAGTTAGAAGGGGGCTACTTCAAGTCCAACTATGAAGAGAGAGAACTATGAATCCTGAACCATTTACTGAAGTAGCATTTTTGTCCTGTCCACATGGGGTCGCCGTTGAACACCAGTGTTGTACAGCCCCATGGACCCTTGTTCACTAAACTGGAGATTTTGTGTCTGAAATCCTGGCCTAAATCACAGCTGGGGAATCCATGTGACCAGTCCCAGAATGAGCCAGACTTTCATTATAGCAAGACACAACAGTGGATTCTCAAGTTTCTCAGCAGGAGAAGGTAGATTACCTCTAAAATGATGACTGAGTAGGTATCTCTAATCCTCTGCTTTCCCACTGAAAAATGGAAACAAGAGTACATGTGCACCAGAGGACGGTGTGAGAACTGAATGACATGATGAATGGACAATCACACCATGCCTCGCACAGAGGGAGTGCTCACTTTCTAGTGATTTAAAAAGGTTTCTTTGTCCCTTTTTTCTTGTCTTCTTTCCTTCCTCCATCTTCCTCCTATTGCTCACTTCCCCACTCTGTCAGAGCACTGTGTGTGTCTGTGGGTGCACGTGCATGTTGTATGCATCCAAATGTGCATGTGTGTAAGCATGTATATTTGTATATAGGTGTATGTATGTGCACGTGTGTATGTGTGTATATTATGTAAGTGTATATGGATGGTTATGTCTGTTTGTGTACATATGTGTACGTATATATGCCTGTGTGTATATAGTTGTATATGAGCATGTGCATGTATGTGCATATATGTGTATATCTTTGCATATGTACATGTGTATTTCTGTGTATGTATGTGTTTGTAAGTAGGTGTATATGTATATGTGTTTATGTGTGTATTTGTGTGCGCTTATGTATATGTACATATGTCTAAATGCATGTGTGCATATGTGTGTGTGTGTGTGTGTGTGTGTGTGTGTACCTCTAGCACGAGTACTCATCCTCAAGGAGTGAGGAGAGTTGGCAGCTCATGCTTCCTGCCAGGCTGCCTGGTATCCCTTTCCAGGGCATGTAAGGACAAGGCAGCACCTGGAGCTGCCCTCACCTGCCCTCAAATTAGCACTACCTGCACCAACCACTGGTAGGGGAGAAGCCTGCTTTGTGGTGAAGCTGGACACACACATTTCAGAGCCAGTGTTTTGCCTGATCATCCAGGTCTTCTGTAGCTCCTCCTGGCCTCCAAGCCAGTAGAAGTGGGTCCCGAGAGACAGAGGGCAGGGTCACTGAAGGGACTTCCTTCACTCTCCCAGGCATTGCTGGAGGTCAGTTGTCAGAGAAGACCTGTGAAATGCCACTACTAGTTGACCATACCAAGTTCTTGGTATCTCAGTTTTCTCATCTGCATAATGGGGATTCTTGAGTTGTACCCATGTATCCAGGCCAGGCAACAAAATGAATGAATCAGGTTAACTTGAAAATATCCTTACCCAAATGACCAGATTCAGTTTCAGTCAATTGTTGCCATGTGAGCAGTTGACCTCAGAACTCCCAGCTTTCCAATGACTCAAGAAAGGTGAGAATTTGAAATCTTACATGAAATTGTACAATGTTTCATGATGGCAAAACATCAATATTTTCTTAAAAATGCACTGTGTGGCATAAATAAAATATCCAGATATGGCAGTGACTCGGGATGAAAAATGGGAACTGGGGAGAGGGAGAGAAGACACATGATATGCAAACAGAAGCATAGCCTGTGCTAGTCAGAGGGGCTTAAAGGGTGTGGAGGGGGAGGTTCAGTTGTGAGGGTGTTTGACCCCAACTGATCCCAATGTGGGGCCTCTGGGGCATACCAGGATATCTCTTCCCCATGTTTTTGTACCAGGAATCGAACTCAGGACCTTGTGCTTCCCAGGTACACACTTATGCCACTGAGCTATATCACCAGCCCAGGCTTTTTTTTTTTCCCATTTTTTTTGTCTTCCCAGTTGATGCAGATAAAAACCAGCACATAGCCTCAGCCTTAGGATTTCAATATGGAAGCTACCAGGGGGTTTGAATCTTCCTTTTCTTCCTGGGGTCATAGGGTAGGATGGCAGATTTCTTTCCCCACTCTATGGGCAGTGAGCTGTGTCTCTGGAATAAAAAGAGGTTCAGCTCAAAGCAAGAGGGTTTTTACATTTTTCCATCTGGGATTTAGTCTTCAGGCTAGACTGGACCAGACTTCTCCCCTGAGTTTTCATATTATACTCAATACTGTAGAGGCTGGGGTCCAGGAGGGCTGGGGGATGTGAGTGGGCCCTGCCACTTACCAGACCAGGTGGTTTATTTAAAATGCATCTCATGCAGCATCCAGAGAGCTGTAATTTTCCTGAACAATGAACTTCAACCTGCTGATCTTCAGTTTCTGTATCTTAAAGTGGGGATTGTAACACATGGCTCTCACATTTGTTGGACAGACTGAATGGTTTCTCCTCGTCTTTCTCCCCAGGTTGCATTTGCTCCTTGGATTCATACCTTTGTTTCCTCTCTGTGTTCAGGCTCTCCAAGAAGCCCACAGAACCCTATCCCTGTTGCCTCCTAGAGCATCCACATTGGGGCTTGAAGAGGAAATCTTAAGAGCTTGATGGTCTCTAAAGCCTTGATTCACTCAAGTCCTCTGTTGACAGGTGAAAGGGTAGATTTCAACACACACACACTGGAAGAATTTGGGCTTCTTCAGGGTTGGTAGAAAGATAGAAGAACTGATCTTAGCTTCCCTGATTGGGTTAAAGGGGCTTAGGGTATGGTTGACACCAGTTTGGGGATCCACATTTGCTAATTTACCTTTGGGGAAGCACGGAATTAAGACTGTGGATCTACAGTTAGGCAAACTTCCTGTTCGAACTTCAGCCCTGACATTATGAAACTGGGTGTCTTCGGGGAAATGACTTAGCTTCTCTGAGTTTTAGCATCATTTGACAGTAATGTCAGCTTCAACAGTAGAACTGACACAAGGAATAAATAAGAGAATGCACAGCGGGTGGCACTCAGATTCTTAAATCTCTATGATTACCATGTTGATGTCAATATATTGTTCAGTTCATAAACTTTACTGAAGATAATACTTTTATTTTTTGATAGCATTCAGCTCAGAAGGAAAAGTCCTAGAAGTACTTAACAAAATGGATGAGTTATCCAGAGACTGTCAGAGGGGCAGAAGGTGGTGAGGTTAATATGGAAAAAGGCAAAAATCTTAAGGAAGAGAAGTTGAGGTGGGAGTGTATAGACTGTGAATTAATTCAATTAAAATTTTTTTTTTAGTATTTGCTCTGATTCTAGACAGATGGGGTAGATGTGATCTGTGATCCATTCACAGGCTCACAGACCATAGAGGAGATGGGTGCTGAGCAGGAAGCACAGGTGCAGAGAAGACTACAAAGGAGGAAGTTCAGGAGGGATGGAATGAAGACAGGGAGATCCAGGATGCTCTGGTGCATTTCCAAAATGGCACACTGGGGCTTTAATTGTAATAATAATAGTAATAACTAACAATTATGGAGAACTTACTATCTACCTGGCATTTTGCATGCCTCATCTCACCAAATCCCCCAGAGCAAGCCATTGGACTTGATATTTTAAACCAGTTGTGACTCTAGGAGGTGAAGTAATGCCTGTGGTCACTTCGTCATCAAGTGGTGAAGTCTGATTTGGGTACAAGACCTCCTAGTGGTACAGACACAGGAAACTCAGGCTTTCAGCTCACTCTGCTTTGAGGTTGGCAATCTGAGTGTGCCCAGAAAGCAGCCTCAAGATTCCCCTCTGTCCTCCTTGTTAAGGGAGTACACAAGTCCTTATTAGGCAGGAGGAGAGGCCCTGGAAACAGACACATATGAAAGAGAAACCGGAGTATAAGAAAGACGGGAGAAAGAGCCATTCCTATCTCTTTCCTTTGGAGGTGGCCTAATTGTCTCCTTCTTTCAGGGATACACAAACTCAGCATTCGTTCAAACTTTCTGGGCACAGGTTTCTTTATGAAGCTCATTCTGTCTATGGAGCTCTTTCCCTTTTTTGTTTGACACAGTTGAGGTTTAGTAGGTGCCTGAGCTCTGTTCCTCCGAAGACTAAGGAAGTGGCCTGATTTTCAACTCTCTGAGCTGTCAACTTGGGCTTCAAAAATAGTGTTGGGACCAGTGTGTCATTTCAGTAAACGAATGAAGAGAGAACATATTTTTTGAGATCCTCCCCACACTGGGACTAAGCAACAGGCCCATAGGAGAGAGGAAGTAGATTCCCAAACTAAAATCTCCCTGGACCTAGGAGTAGCTTGCACCTGAACCACTGAGAGGGTGCTTGGTGTTAGAAGTTATTCTCTCCCATGCACTCCACAGGTGTTGTATGTATAACCGTAGCAAAGGTGCACTATTTATAATCCATCCTCCAGGCAAGGCAAAGATTGAGCAAATCTATTCTGGGCAAGAAGAGGAAGAGGCACAGGCATATGTTTTGAATCAAATTGAACCACTCCTCTTCTTTGTTATTTTGCATGTTCAGATAACATTTCTTCCCTTTTCCGCTTCTGGTTTCCTTCTTCAAATGGGAGTGATCAGGATCAGAATTGGAAGTGGTGGCACCTAGGCGGCAGACTGCCCTATTTTTAATGGAGTCTTTGCCTGTCTTGGAGGGGTCAGGGTAAGACTGTGTGCTGGGTCAGGTTGGTGAAGACCTTATGACACAGCCCAGCATTTACTCATACATTCAGCAACACTAGGTTGCTGCTTCTTGTATGCCAAGACTTGTTCTGAGAATTGGATATTCAGAGATAGAGAAGATAAGCCATCTCTAATCTCAGAAGACCTCAAGAACTGACGATGGAGAGAACATATAGTCAAAATGTCCCAGACAGAACTGATTCTGCTGGGCTGGGAAAGGCGGCAGGGAAACCGTCAAGAGCTTTGTTTCAAAGTATCCACAAAGTATAACCCAAATAAATCTTGAGCTCCCATATTGTTTAATCTGATTTGGCATTGTAGCATAACAGATTATAAAAAAGGAAACACAATTTAAAGTTTTTTAATTTTTAAAAATTAATTAAGTTTATTGGTGCAATTTAGGTTTATACAATGATCACCTTCATAATAGGGAATTTGGACTTGTTCATGATGTACCTTGATTTGTCTTTTTTCTCTTCCCATTCCCCTCCCATCCCTTCAACTCCTCTTCCTTTCCTTATGTACAAAGTTTACTTCCATTTTATCCTTCTTTTCTCTTCCTTCTTCCCCCCCCTCCCCAGTTCTCCTTTCCTTTTGAACAGTTTCTTCCCATTTCACCATATCTCTTGTACAATTTGGTTCTTATTCATACTTTCAGTTTCTCACACCAGTAAGACAATGCAATATTTACACAGGTATGTCTGATTTATTTCACTTAAGAGTATGATCTCAAGGTCCATCCACTTAGCAATCAATGTCTCACATTTATCCTTCTTTATGGCAGAGTCGCACTCAACTACATAAAATTATCTTTGAAAAGTTAAAGCTTTTATTCAGTTGCTGAAGGAAATGCTGGTGGGGAGAGCTACTCTATAAATACTCTCTTCTTATGGCTCCCATACTCAACATCCTCCATGTGGAAGTATTTTTCAATCTCAACTTCTACCACCACAGTTTCCATTATTCTCTGGTTCCTTCTATTTTAAAAAATGGACTTCTTCACATTACATATATATCAGCTCCTTGTTCAGTCAGCAGATAACACATGTATCAGTCCTCCATAGGTACCCTTGTGAGGAATACTGCCTTAATTTTGCTTCCTAAAAAAATAGGGAGGAGAGAAGGCATTGAGTACTCAGATGTTAGTGATCTTTATTCTTGCTGCAGTTAAATGGGGTTCCACTGAGGTAAGAACTGAGAGGAAAACTCCCTGGCAGCAGGAAATCTTGCATAAAGGAATAGAAGTGTAAAAGAAAACCCTGTACCCAAGGTAGCAATTAGAAGTGGACAGAATTGATGCTGCTCATGAGAAAGGGAAGGATAAGGTAAGGTAGGGGAGGTTAAAAGGAACTGGATGGTAAATGGCCTTGAGGACAATGACTAGTGGTCTGGACTCGATCCTGAGAGCAATGGAACCCATTGAAAGCATTCTATTCATCTGGTTTTAACTTTGGTTAGAAATAAACGGGATTAGATTTATATTTTAAGAAAATGGACCTGATGGTTTGTAGGAAGATTAAGTTTGATGGAGAGTCTAGTGGCCAGAAAGCCATCAGGAAACTGTTGCAAAAGCCAGACAGTAAGACCTGCATCATTGTGCCCATGGAGATGGGAAAGAGGGTGGATGTTAGAGGTCTCTCATGTAGGACAGGCAGGAGAAACGGCTTACCAGTTTCCACCCATTTGTTGATGTAATCGTGCATAAAGCACCAGGAACAGCACCTATGGATACCTTATAACTTAGAACCCAAGCTTTGTGTGCAGTTGGGTAATTGCATGTGTAATTAATTATAAGTCAAGGCTTGAAAGCTGCTGCCTGAAGACACGGCCCTATGGACTCAGGGCAAGCATCTGGGTGGTGCTTCGCCACATTTCCAGCTCTCTTGGCCACTTCCCACTCAGATGCTCATCTCCCAAGACCTACCTGGCAGTAGTGTCCTCTTGCTCAACCCATCGCTCCTCCCTTTGTGGCTCAAAATCTAGGTGGAGGTAATAAGGACTTCTTTCCCAAGTCACATTCAAAAAAAGAGAGATGAACAAATCCAGCCTTCTGAGGCAGACAACCAGATCTCATGTGCAAACTCCAGCAGGGTTAGTGAGTCACTTCACCTCCACAGATTGTTTCCTCATCTGTAAAGTGGAAGAAATAGTCTTCCTTAAATGGTTATGAAAATTATGGAATAACCTATAGAAAATGTCTAACTATGTGCCTGGCACATGTTAGGTGTTCAATCCTTGTTGATTTCCCTCCACTGAATTTTAACTTATTGTTTAAGAGAAGTAACTCTGGTGACTATTAGAGGGATTATTTAACAGAGGAGAACACTGAAGCTCTCTGGACATATAAATACATGTCAATCTCATTGTTTACTGTCTGAGAGACAGAAACTCACCCTAATTCAAACTGGATCTGCATATGTGCCCTACTTCAAGCTGAATTCTGATTTCTGGTTCTAAAGGACTCTTAAAGCTAAAGTTCTGAAACATATGATATAATTCATGATGCACAACACTTTAGTTGACCAGAAGGCTGGAAAGTTGAATTATAGGGGTTCTTATAGAAAGGTGAGACCATCCAGACCACCTTCTGTCTCTTCTCAGCTAAAATGACTGGCCAGTGGTTCCCTTAATGGGAGATTGGTTCACAAGATAGCTCATCATGGACCTTCATGGATCTAGCAATGAACTGCTTTATAGTACCTGTAATTTCACTGTAGAAGGAGAAGAGCAGGGGAGAGGGAAGGAAACATTCCAGAGTCTAAAGGGGAAATTGTGGAGACCAAAAAGGGCAACTTGAAGAAGTGAATGAAACAGAGGGAGTTAATGAGACAGCTTCCTCTTTCTGCCATGAAGATCAGCTGAATTCTAGAATGTTGTATCAGTATAGGGCTTTCTACCTTGCAGGAATTTAGCTTACATAATTTAACTTTGAAACAAAAATAAAGACAGGAAAATAAAAAAAATGGAAATACAAAGGTGGTTATGACCCTCCTTCTCAAACATAGGTACTTCCTGAGTGTGTTGGTGGTGGAGTAAAACTGTCCCCCGGGTGTTTGCTAGCTCTGAGTCCATGTGGTCCTCTACTTGTGTGCCTCTTGCAGTGCCCAATATGTTTCTGACAGCTAAAAAATTTAACATATCCATACAACATTGCCCCTGTGTGATTCTCTCGGGCTTAAATGAAGAAATGGCAAGCTCTTCCAATACAGGAAAGGAATTTGGTCTTGTAGACAGATTGAGAGAAGATGTGTGAATTTCCACTCAGGAGCCTATGACTGTGGTTCATCATGCTTACCAGCTCCTGGTCCTTTTCTCCTTCTGAGGACAGAAGATTGAGCAATTTTGAGCAAGGGTGGAGCTGTGTGACAGGTTCTGACTGAGAAGTTGGGAACAGAATTGACATGTGTTACTACAGGAAAAAATATTTAATTGCTGCTATGTGGACTTCCAGAGCTCTCTTTCCTCCTGGCATGGTAACCATTTGTGTCTGCTTTGTGAGGCTGGGATCTTGACTGACTGTGGCACAGAAAGCCTCTTTGCCAATCTGCATAAGAGACATGTGGCACTGATAGATTTTTGCAGGTTTATCTGAGATTTGGGGCTTGCTTGTCATAGTAGTGTAACCTAACCTATCTTGATAGATACAGATAATTTTTTGGAGAGGAATCTTAGGTACACATGATTGTCACCTTATGCTGTGGTTCAGAATCTATGTCCCTATAGCTCCGCTACAGTAATAGCAGGGTCACCATTTATAGAGCCTTATTATGTTTTAAACACTGGGCTCAGTAGTGCATATATATATTATCTCATGACCTACTACTAATACTCTTTGAGATGGACAGAATAATTCCTGTTTTGTAGATGAGCAAATGAGTGGTCAAATACCTTGTCCAGATCCACAGTGGTTAGGACAGATTTTAAAGTCAGGTTTTTTGAGAACAAAGCCAGTGCTCTCTCAATTATATTTTCAGAGGCAGAGACAGGCTCCCCAAGCCAGGGCTAGGCAGCCAGGAGTTGGGCAATGGAACTGCTCCACCCTGCTGCAGCACCCTCTTGCCAGCCCAGGGCCCACCGTGTGCCAAGCCTCCAAGCACCTCCACTTACCCCATATTCCCTCCTACACTAATGATATTTATTCTCGCCACCCTGGAAGGGTGTTCCACTGCCTAATTACTGTTTAGAAACCTCTGAAGGCGGAAAACATGATGTTAAGTGCTTAATGGTATAAGGACTCACGTCAGGTCGAGAGAGGAGGGGGACTCCTTGGGGTTGTTGGTGCAGGTAGTGTAAAGAAGCTGGGAACTTAGACTAAAAAAGGTACATTGTGTCATAGAAGGGCAGGGCAGAGGCAGAGGCTCTGGCAGTGCCTACTGAGGCTGAAGTCAAGAATCAGATTATCTGGGTTACATGGCTGCTGGGAATACCATGCACCACTGTCATCTCCAAATTTCTCATAGATCCAAACCCTTGTTTTTCCTGGATTTATCACAAATATAATAGCCCATGTACTGAGCACGTATGGAGTGCCAGTACCCTGATTAAGAACATACCCGCCACAGTCTTTTATTTTTTACTACCATAGATAGGTTCTTGTCCCCATGTGGGATGTAAGGCTGATAGGGGTGACCTGACTTGTTCAAGAATGCATAGCTATGAATGAATGGCAGCTCTGAACCCAGGGCCCTTAGGCTCCTGTGTCAAGGTTCTTAAACAAGCAACCAAAAAGGAAAAAAAAAAACAAAAAAAAAAACAGGCTGGGAATATAGCTCAGTAGCGTAAGTGCTTGCCTGGCAAGCCTGAAGTCACGAGTTCAGTTCCTGGTACCAAAAACAACCAAAAAACCAAGTAGCCATACGGCTGTTTTGAGTGAAATTTGGAAGAATAAAGTGGAGCATGTTGGAGATCACATGACATAATCTTGAAACTTCAAACTCAGTGCCTATGCATTTTAATCTGATTCCTGGTACCCACTTCACTACGCTGAGAACTGTGAGTATACATAGAAAATATTTTTTAAAACGGTGTCTTTCCTAAAGTTCTTGGGTCTTAGTTTTGGAAGACAGTTCAGTGATTATTCTCTCTACCCCAAGCTTAGAAATTTGTATCTCCTTTGAATATCTCCAAAAGGGGGAACTCACCACCTAACACACAACCTGCCCCCTTGTTGTATGGTTTTAGTACAGATGCAGGCAGGGAATAGCTCTCACCTCCTCCAGGGGATGTGGGAAGAGTAGGAGGAGAGAAAGAGGTGGGCATTTAATGACTGCGTCCTGGTGGGTGTCCAGGGGGCATGCCCGTGATGGTGATGACTAGATGGTGATAATGGGCCATTACCCTAATTGACGTTAATGACACTGCTTGGTCTGAGCACCCACCTCCTGCTTTCTCTCCTACCACACCTCACTGAATGTCTATTCTGAAGGTGACACTTGCTGATATCCCACCTTTCTGGCCAGTGCTAGTTGGTCTTGAAAGCTAGATCAAAGGGTGTACCTGTGTTCTAAATCCTTCTAGGCCCAGACTACAGTACTGGTCTGTCTTGCCCTGAATACTAGGGAAATCCTGGTTTCCTTCCAAAGTAGGAAAGCAGAGGCCTCTCATGACCCAGAAATGGTCTGGACCAGAAATAATCCCTTACTAAGATCTGCCAAGGCTTTAGGAGCCAGAGGCTGATTGCCAAACTATCCATAGAAGGGGTGGGACTTGCTGACTGATGGAGACAGAGGGAGCAAGAGACTCGCAGATTCAGAGACAGAAGGAGGTTCAGACGATCAGACTGGGAAACAGGAAAGGAAGGCTACAAGGAGGAAAGAAAGTAGGGGAAGAAGGGAAGGAAGATAGAGCAACAGACTCAGAGACATGGCTCTGATCTTGCAAATTCTGCAGCAGAGTGAGGGAGACACTAAGGGCAACCACACAGGTTACTGAGATCGCGGGCATATGCCACAGAGAAAATGCAGAAGTGTTGTAAGGCCAAGAATGATCCAGTGAGGGAGTGGGAAATGTTAGGAAATGTCTTGCTGAGAAGGTGATGTTTGAAATGCAGTCTGACTGATTAGTACTAGCCCTGCAAGGACCCAGGGAGGGTACAAGTGCAGGGAACAAGTGGTGCAAAGCAGGGAACAGCAAACCCAAAGAATATGAGATAAGAGAGAGCTTGTTGTGTTGGTAAAATGAAAGTGGGCCTTTCATTCTCCTGATCCAGAGGAAGACACACTTTGGGCAGAAGGCTGCCTGCCCCGGAGACCTGCTGAGCTGCTGAGGCAGCTCCCTGCCCCTTGGCCTGGCTGTTTCCAGTCCCCCACTTCTGCTTCTCCCACGCCTCCCTCGTTTCCACTTTTGTTGCTGTATTCTCAGCATGCTCCACTGCTGAAGCCAAGAAACCAAAGGCCTCTTTCTGGACACAAGTTCTTACTCAACCTTGAGGTCAGAAAATCTTTCCTCAGACAGAGGTCTGTCTCTGATGTGGTATGCCTGGGGGCACAGGGCACCTCTTTGACCCAGGTTCACGGATTGGGCAAGACCACAGTGGGTTGGCAGTGACATCATTCATTCATTCATCAATTATTTGAACCTCCATCAACAAAAGTAACAATAACAAGATAGCAGCCAATGAGGGGAAATTGGCAAGGAAGCTGTCTTTCGAGGGCGCGTAACTGGGACCTAGGGCTTAGGCAAGAGTTTTCAAAGGACCTGATGAATAAATTGAAATCTGAAAGAGGGGTAGGAATTAGTTAATGGAGAGGCTCAGAAGAAAGAAAAGAGCCTCATGTTCTAGAAACTGCTTGTGAAAGGCCCAGAGCTGAGAGAAAGCATGGGACCTCTGTGGCATTGCAAGGAGATTATACAGACACAGAAGTGTGTGTAAACGAGTATGTGTGTAAGAATATGGCTACGAGGCCCTCTAGCCTATAAGGTCCAGAGTTTGCAGTACTCAGAGTTTATAGCTTCTGTTTTGTTTTGCTTTTCCTTTCCTTTTTCTTTGGCATCACAGTGTGCTTTGCCAGAGTGTCAGAGGTGAATTATCCAAGAGGAAGAGCTAAGATGGAAGGAATGGTTAACAATGACTTTCTTTTGAAGAGAGTGGCATCTGTGGGCATCCCTTCCACTTCTGAGCCGGTTTTCCCCCACCGGGTTCTGCCTACATGTCCTTGTACTTTTCCAGTATCTTATCCCGCTACCCTTATAGTCTGTCTTTGGAAAGCTGGAGGAGTCTTTCCACTGAGGGAGAGAGACCAGATAGGGAACACTGGGTCATCCAGGCCTGGGGTAGTGGGTGCAAAGAGTGGCTATGTTTGAGAGAGTTTTCAAGAGGTCTTTTAGATGGCTTGAGATGGCTAGGACAAATCTATGAATGGGTAGTGCCACAGGACAGCAAACACAGGGAGAGCAAAGGCAGGGAGGTGGGAAGCGGGACAGTCTAGCTACAGCACCCAGAGTGAGTCCATAACCCCTCTGGTTTTCTGTTTCTTCATTCATGAAATGGGGATACAAAAATATCTATCTTGTCGGAGCCCTGTAAGGATTAAATGAGTAGCCTGTAGTATAGTAATTGGCACATGCAAGCTCTGTACCAGTATGTTAAATGCATTTCAGAAGCTGCTGTTAGTAAACACGCGGTCAGTACAGATCTGAAGTCTGGGAGGAAGACTTGGCTGGAGTCAGAAGTGTGAGATTTATTTTCTCGGTTGTTGCCCACAGAGCAAACTTCTGTAGAGTTAATGCTGAAGCATTTCAGAGCAGCAGCTATTCAAAAGCAGCTGCAGACAGTTTGGAGGAACTTACTTGCATCCAAACAATTAATATGCCAATTGCAAACCAAGCCCCTGCACTCATCGGAGCTGTCCTGGAGACTAGCTGTTGGTAGCATTTTAGTATTTACTTTGAATTTCAGTGTATATTCTGGGGCAATAAAACCACAGCCCATTTTTAAAAAGTGCATTGTACTTTCCCTTATTCAGTCTGATCTTCCTTCCCATTAGCCTATGTTAATGAAGTGACTGGAATCCCTTTGAACTCATTTATATTTCGGGTCCAAACGGCAAGCTCCTGTGCTCTAAAGGGCCAGCTGTCCTGAGGTACAGCGAGGATCCAGTTGAAGGACATCCTCTTCAGTCATTTATGAGTTTGTTCCAGGTGGCTTGGGGTGGTGGAAAGTGTAAGATAAAATGAGAAACATATGATTTTTTTCTAACCTGAGTTTAGATCCTACATTTGCCCTAGTAGTCTAGTTGAACCAAAGGAATGAAGGAAGTGTGAGTAAAAGGGAGAGATAACTGGGTAAGAAGAAAGAGCAATTTCAAGTTTCACAGTCAAATCAGTTATGTGCTGCTGGGAACAATACTGCACTACCGTTCAGTGCCGTGGGTCAACAGCTGAACCAGTGTCTAAATTTGGCTGGTGGACTCCACTGGGTTCTTTGTGCAGCCCCATTCAGTGGTGGAGTGGGCTCAGCAGAGATGGATAGGATCCCTGGCCTCTCCGTACAGTATTACTCATCTTAATTGTCCTCCAGGCAAGCATCTCAGGACGGATGTCTCATTGGCCAAAACAAGTCACTTGACTAGGCCATTGTGGGGAAGGAACTACACCAGGGCACTGCTCCTGAGAAGGGTGCTCACTGGGAGTCACTATAATTTATCCTAATACTCTAGGCAATATTTCAAAAACTTGTATTTCCATATACAAATAAATCGCATATGCTACATCATATAATGATGGTAATGAAGATACTGATAATGCTCTCAAGGCTATTATGAACAGCATTTTTGGTGCTTATTAAGTTCCAGTGACTTACCTAATGCATTCTGTAATTTAATGTGCACAGCAATCCTACCAGTTTGATACTACCCCTAGTTTACCAGTGAGGAAACCCAGGCTCAGAAAGGTAAAGACTCTTTCTGTAAGGCTACCTAGTAGATGCAACTCTTCCCGTAGTCGGAGGAGCGTGGCCTGAATCCTTATATCACAGCCAAGAGATCTTTGGATGTAGCTAAGTCAATTTTCCAAAAGTGGTCCTCGGATTTGCTGAAATGTAAGCAGCTTTCACCAAATAACAGTTTGATGGGCTGAGCATAAGTGAATCAGAAACATGAGGCTGATGTTTGTGTTCATCTGCACAGGAGTTTGGCAGTTTCCAAGTTCTCTTGGCAGTCAGGATCCAAGCCCTGCCAAAACCTGGGGCTCTGTCATAATAGTGATGGCCTGCAGGTCAGGCCAGGCCTCCCGCCCTCCTGCTGTCCAAACCAGAGTGCTGGCCCCTTGTAGTCTCTCCTGCTGTTTCTTCCTGCCTTTGAGCCCTAAGAAGAGGACAGCAGGAGGTATCTCTATAATGTCACATGGGGAACAAGATGGCACTGAGTGTGGCTTCCTGGAGTACTGTCAGAGCAGCCGTCGTCTAGGTGCCAGGACACTCAAGTCTTGGGAGGAAGAGTTCATCCTCCAGCACCCTTCAGGAAGAAAATCTTCCCAGGAGGCCACTGCACTGGAGAGAGGGCCTACCTGATTTTTGAAGAGCACCGTTGATAATCTGAGAAAAGAAGATTCCATGCCAAAAAAAGCCTTGTGAGACTTCTCCGAACATCTAACATTCTGTGTGGCCATGAAGGAGGGGCGGGGGCAGTACAGCAGAGTCCAGATCATCTGCTGCTGCAGCATTTTGCTTGGCACTGGGGAGATTGCTATTCTACAGGGTGCCTGGCAAGAGCAAACTTCCGGAGATGTGTTCTCACAGGTGTCAGGTTGCAAACTCCATCAGGGCAAGGACCACCCTTACCGGCTTATTCGTACCCCCAGGATCTAGCACATATAGAGTACATAAATGGACGCAGGACATTCACAGAATTCCCTCCTTCTTTCCTCCCTCCTTCCCTCCATTCTGTCCTGGCTATAGTGTGGCTATTCAATGTCCTCTGAAGGCCTATCTTTTGCAGGCTTGGTCCTTAGTTTGATGCTATTGGGAAGTAGCAGAAGCCTTTAAGAGGTGGGGCCCAGGGTAAGGTGTCCAGGTCACTGGAGATTGTCCTCGAAGGGCACTGTGCGACCCTGGTCTCTGTATCTTCCTTTCTTTTGCTCCTTGTGGTGAGATGCATGGGCCTTGGCCTGCCGCAGGCTCTCCTCAGTGATGTGCTGCCTCGCACAGGCTCTGAAGCAACGGGGCTGCCCGATCATGTACTGGACCCTCCAGAGCTGTGTCTCAAATAAGCCTCTTCCCTTATATGTTGATTTTTCTCTGGTGTTGTCGAATGATGGAGAGGTGACTATCACTCTATTTTTCTCCTCTTCTCTCTTCCTTCCTCCCCTCCCCTCCTCTTTCCCTCTCTTTTGCCTTTCCTCTTTTCTTTTCTTCCAAGTATTATGATAGGCACTGTGCTAGGTCCTAATCATAGCAAAATAATAGGGAAACAAAACAGATGTATTGTGCACTAATCAATGGACTGCTGATTACAATTTTTGACTGCAAGAGGCTGACAGCTTTTGCCCTAGAAGCTGGGATCTCAAAAGTGAGTGGGAGTTAGAGGTGAGTGTGGAGGGGCAGTAACAAAAATATTCCAGAGAAAGAAGAAGCTTATGCAAGGGCCCTGGGTCAGAAGGGCTGGTGGTTTCTGAAGTGGGGTCATAGGAATACCCTGTAATATTATAAGCAAAGGAGAGAACCTGATTATATTTGAATGGGAAAATATTCTCCTGGTTCCTATGTATTGGGATATGTTTTCTCATAATTGCTAATAGAAAGTGTGGCAAAAGGGACTGACAGCTTATCTTTGGTGAATCAATTCTTTGTGATAAACCTCTCTGTCTCTAGAGTGAGTTTGCATTCACTGATACTTTCAATTGACGTTGGATGCTCTTTCGCCTCTTCCTCACTCTGTGCTCTGGGACACTGAAAGCCTGGGGAGAAGAAAGTCTTTCTTTCTATCTTCCTCTTGAGCATTGTGTGTGAACGCCTGGAAAGCAAGCCCTATGTGCATGTAAACCCAGGTCTACAAATACTTATCAAGGGTGCAGATACAAAGCTATTGTCTTGGGAGGACCATGCAATGCATCTATTACTCCTAGACCCTGCGTGTGCACTTGGCATTGACCTTCAGGAGATAGCTGCATGTGGGCAGGGAAAACTGTAGAAGGATATTCATTTTGGTATTGCTTCTAAATAGTGAAAAAATGGGAGACAGCTATGAAGCCCACTAGTTGGCAATGATTAAAGTTATGGCACATGGAAAGTATTGAACACTAAGACACCATTAAAAGAAATAAGTGGGGCCTTTACATAACAAAAAAGAACATTTCTAAGGCGCTCTGATGGGCGAAAAGAGTTGTGGGACAAAAACTCTGAAAAGAAGTATGAGGAAATTCACTTTTCCCACCTTTCTTAGGGGCTTCTGTATGATCAAAGCACACCATGAAAGGACAAATGTTTGAAAGAGAAACGCTTAACTGACAGTAGTACTGGTTGCTTCTGATGAGGGGTGACTATTACCAGGGAGGACTTTTTTTTCTCATTAGTACTTTTTTCTCATGAGTACTCTAATATTTTGAAAAAGAGGAATGCATTATATGCTTCATATATCAACTGAAATTAATGAAAGAGTAAGACAGGGGCCTTGAAATACTCAGGAAAATATCAATCAGTTTTGCTACTGAGGAGGGTGTGTGGTAGAGGCTGACAGGGTAGTTTTCCATTTCTATTTTTCTATATTTGATAATCCTTACTTTTTTGGTAAGGAGAACATATTTATATGTTCATGGTGCAATAAAGAATGGGAAAAAGGAAGCAGTTCTTCCAATTTAGCTCTTCTCCAAATGAGCTCAGCAGCTACGAACACTCGGAAACCGAGGCTCCAGCAGCCATGTGACTGGCAGGAGCATGCAGTGAGTCAGGAGTCAGTGAGCCAGGGGAGAAAAGCACCCCCCCTGCCTGTCCATATCACGTGATGCCAGAACACAGCACACTGGCTTGTTTTGCAACCCAGGCAGGTCCTTTAACCACAGCTTGCTGGCTGGCCCCATGTGGCTGGGGGAGATGGTGCCAACCCTCTTCCCTCAAGTGAGTCATGCCTCTTCCCGCAATAGCTGGGGGAGGATGTGGAGAAGTTGGTCTCGGGCAGAGGTGCAGCTATTGCCCACGGGTCCTGCCAAGCTCAGTACCCCAGAGGCTGAAGGGCCATGGGGGCCCTGGAAGAAGTCCCAAATAAGGGATACTGCTCTTGTGTATAGATTAACACAGTCATGGGCATCTGCTTCAGACCACTGCAGCATCCATGTGTAGTCGTCACAAAGAACTGGGTTTGGGGGAGCTTCCATCAAATACTGAGTGTCTATTATGTCCAGGGCACTCTGCTCATGAACCACAATTACCTGCAAGGCATGTCTTGCTGATGAAACTGAGAACTGGTGGGAGTGAGTGGCTTGTCTGTCCTAACCAAGGTCCCTGCTGCAAGTGGCCAGGTGTGACTGAATCCAAAGTGCAGATAATTTTCACTGCACTCTGCTTGTTTCCTTTGGTCAGGAAGCATGTGCTCTCAGGAAGGAGCCTTGGAAGCTACTTCTCATGGCCACACTCTCAGATTTGCTGTTGGAAGGGGAAAGTGAGGTAAGAGGTTAAGAGAAGCAAGAGGTCCTCGGAGATGGCAGCTCCAACAAGTTTGTTTGATTTTCCAGCTACTAGACTGAGCTCTAGGTCTTTTTAACAACTGGGCAAACCGTGATTCCTGTTTTGCAAGTGGGCAAAAATGAGAGAGAGAGAGAGTAAATGACTAGCTAATCATGGAGCCAGCAAGGAGAAGCAGGGTTTAAAGTCAGGTCTATCTGGTACCAAATCCTTCCCTCTCTTGTCACTCATAAACCCTTTAAGTTCCAGGCACAAATTCTCTGTGAAACCTCCTTTTGACCATCTCTTCCCTCTTGAGCTTGACCTTGTCTTAACCTTGCCCAGGGGGCAAGTTCCTGTTCCTGCTCAGGTGCTCTGTCACCACATGGGGCATCACCTCCTCCATGCAGCCTTCCTCAGGTCTTCGGTGACAGCTTCTCACTTATGTCCCCGTGGCTTCCTGACCACATATGTCTTTACTGAAAGATTTTCCAGTCTCCCATTTAGAGGACTGCGAATCCCTTCAGGGGAAGGAAAGTATCATTGCATCAATTATTTTTTAAGTCCGCTGATCATGTTTTCTATGTAGAAGCTAATGCGGTGGTTATATCATAGCTTTCAGACTCATAGAACTGGATTTGAATCCCAGTTGAGCTCAAGAACTTTGGAGCAATCACTTTCCTTCTTTTAGCTTCCTCTGTAAAGTGGAAATTCTAATGTCTGCTTCTCAGTCCTTGCAAGGATTAGTGAAATATTCATGTAAAATGCTTAACACAGTACTGGAGAATCAGAGCATATTTATATGATTAACTCTCTGGCCTAGCTCAGTCATGGCCTGACAGGTGACCAGCTCTGGGAAGCATGGTTACCCTTGTCAATATGGCGCTGCCTCCATGGGAAGGTTCTGAGTCAAAGCTTTGCATGCTGCTAATGATTTATATCCCTGCATATGTCAGAGGTGGTGACTAATGCCTAGATTCACATACACAAAGGGTAGGATGAGAGGATCCGGGGAAGATGGCGACCAGGTGAGCAGCAAGGGAGCGAACCTCCTTAATAAACACCACCAGCTCGAGACAGACTTGGTGAGCGTGAATGCCGGAACCTCGGCTGGGAAGTTTAAACTGGGCGTATTTCTCTGAGATGCCGGGGGAGATGTGGTAGGGCGGACCAGGCTGCCGGGGCGAGACGTGGGAAAGTC